>JAXIVJ010011182.1:0-44407 GCA_036785665.1 Chirona hameri
AGTGGTGCTGCCATACGAGTCAGTGTCTCGGTCGGTTTAACTGTGTATATCCGTTAGTACAGGTGGCAGTGGTGCTGCCATACGAGTCAGCGTCTCGGTCGGTTTGTGTATATCCTTTAGTACAGGTGGCAGTGGTGCTGCCGTACGAGTCAGTGTCTCGGTCGGTTTGTGTATATCCTTTAGTACAGGTGGCAGTGGTGCTGCCGTACGAGTCAGTGTCTCGGTCGGTTTGTGTATATCCTTTAGTACAGGTGGCAGTGGTGCTGCCGTACGAGTCAGTGTCTCGGTCGGTTTAACTGTGTATATCCTTTAGTACAGGTGGCAGTGGTGCTGCCATACGAGTCAGTGTCTCGGTCGGTTTAACTGTGTATATCCTTTAGTACAGGTGGCAGTGGTGCTGCCGTACGAGTCAGTGTCTCGGTCGGTTTGTGTATATCCTTTAGTACAGGTGATAGTGGTGCTGCCATACGAGTCAGCGTCTCGGTCGGTTTAACTGTGTATATCCGTTAGTACAGGTGGCAGTGGTGCTGCCGTACGAGTCAGTGTCTCGGTCGGTTTGTGTATATCCTTTAGTACAGGTGGCAGTGATGCTGCCGTACGAGACAGTGTCTCGGTCGGTTTAACTGTGTATATCCTTTAGTACAGGTGGCAGTGGCGATGCCGTACGAGTCAGCGTCTCGGTCGGTTTAACTGTGTATATCCTTTAGTACAGGTGGCAGTGGTGCTGCCATACGAGTCAGTGTCTCGGTCGGTTTGTGTATATCCGTTAGTACAGGTGGCAGTGGCGATGCCGTACGAGTCAGCGTCTCGGTCGGTTTAACTGTGTATATCCTTTAGTACAGGTGGCAGTGGTGCTGCCGTACGAGTCAGCGTCTCGGTCGGTTTGTGTATATCCTTTAGTACAGGTGGCAGTGGTGCTGCCGTACGAGTCAGTGTCTCGGTCGGTTTAACTGTGTATATCCTTTAGTACAGGTGGCAGTGGTGCTGCCGTACGAGTCAGCGCCTCTGTCGGTTTAACTGTGTATATCCGTTAGTACAGGTGGCAGTGGTGCTGCCATACGAGTCAGCGTCTCGGTCGGTTTAACTGTGTATATCCGTTAGTACAGGTGGCAGTGGTGCTGCCATACGAGTCAGTGTCTCGGTCGGTTTAACTGTGTATATCCTTTAGTACAGGTGGCAGTGGTGCTGCCATACGAGTCAGCGTCTCGGTCGGTTTGTGTATATCCTTTAGTACAGGTGGCAGTGGTGCTGCCATACGAGTCAGCGTCTCGGTCGGTTTAACTGTGTATATCCGTTAGTACAAGTGGCAAGTGGTGCTGCCATACGAGTCAGTGTCTCGGTCGGTTTAACTGTGTATATCCGTTAGTACAGGTGGCAGTGGTGCTGCCGTACGAGTCAGTGTCTCGGTCGGTTTAACTGTGTATATCCGTTAGTACAGGTGGCAGTGGTGCTGCCATACGAGTCAGTGTCTCGGTCGGTTGAACTGTGTATATCCGTTAGTACAGGTGGCAGTGGTGCTGCCGTACGAGTCAGTGTCTCGGTCGGTTTAACTGTGTATATCCGTTAGTACAGGTGGCAGTGGTGCTGCCATACGAGTCAGTGTCTCGGTCGGTTTAACTGTGTATATCCTTTAGTACAGGTGGCAGTGGTGCTGCCATACGAGTCAGCGTCTCGGTCGGTTTGTGTATATCCTTTAGTACAGGTGGCAGTGGTGCTGCCATACGAGTCAGCGTCTCGGTCGGTTTAACTGTGTATATCCGTTAGTACAGGTGGCAGTGGTGCCGGCATACGAGTCAGCGTCTCGGTCGGTTTAACTGTGTATATCCGTTAGTACAGGTGGCAGTGGTGCCGGCATACGAGTCAGCGTCTCGGTCGGTTTGTGTATATCCTTTAGTACAGGTGGCAGTGGTGCTGCCGTACGAGTCAGTGTCTCGGTCGGTTTGTGTATATCCTTTAGTACAGGTGGCAGTGGTGGTTGGTACAGGTGACAGTGGTGCTGCCGTACGAGTCAGTGTCTCGGTCGGTTTAACTGTGCATATCCGTTAGTACAGGTGATAGTGGTGCTGCCATACGAGTCAGCGTCTCGGTCGGTGTGTGTATATCCGTTAGTACAGGTGGCAGTGATGCTGCCGTACGAGTCAGTGTCTCGGTCGGTTTAACTGTGTATATCCTTTAGTACAGGTGGCAGTGGTGCTGCCGTACGAGTCAGTGTCTCGGTCGGTTTAACTGTGTATATCCGTTAGTACAGGTGGCAGTGGTGCTGGCATACGAGTCAGCGTCTCGGTCGGTTTGTGTATATCCTTTAGTACAGGTGGCAGTGGTGCTGCCATACGAGTCAGTGTCTCGGTCGGTTTGTGTATATCCTTTAGTACAGGTGGCAGTGGTGCTGCCATACGAGTCAGTGTCTCGGTCGGTTTGTGTATATCCTTTAGTACAGGTGGCAGTGATGCTGCCGTACGAGTCAGTGTCTCGGTCGGTTTAACTGTGTATATCCTTTAGTACAGGTGGCAGTGATGCTGCCGTACGAGTCAGTGTCTCGGTCGGTTTAACTGTGTATATCCTTTAGTACAGGTGGCAGTGGTGCTGCCATACGAGTCAGTGTCTCGGTCGGTTTGTGTATATCCGTTAGTACAGGTGGCAGTGGTGCTGCCGTACGAGTCAGTGTCTCGGTCGGTTTAACTGTGTATATCCGTTAGTACAGGTGATAGTGGTGCTGCCATACGAGTCAGCGTCTCGGTCGGTTTGTGTATATCCTTTAGTACAGGTGGCAGTGGCGATGCCGTACGAGTCAGCGTCTCGGTCGGTTTGTGTATATCCGTTAGTACAGGTGGCAGTGGTGCTGCCGTACGAGTCAGTGTCTCGGTCGGTTTGTGTATATCCTTTAGTACAGGTGGCAGTGGTGCTGCCATACGATTCAGCGTCTCGGTCGGTTTGTGTATATCCTTTAGTACAGGTGGCAGTGGTGGTTAGTACAGGTGACAGTGGTGCTGCCGTACGAGTCAGTGTCTCGGTCGGTTTAACTGTGCATATCCGTTAGTACAGGTGATAGTGGTGCTGCCATACGAGTCAGCGTCTCGGTCGGTTTGTGTATATCCTTTAGTACAGGTGGCAGTGGTGCTGCCATACGAGTCAGCGTCTCGGTCGGTGTGTGTATATCCGTTAGTACAGGTGGCAGTGATGCTGCCGTACGAGTCAGTGTCTCGGTCGGTTTAACTGTGTATATCCTTTAGTACAGGTGGCAGTGGTGCTGCCGTACGAGTCAGTGTCTCGGTCGGTTTAACTGTGTATATCCGTTAGTACAGGTGGCAGTGGTGCTGGCATACGAGTCAGCGTCTCGGTCGGTTTGTGTATATCCTTTAGTACAGGTGGCAGTGGTGCTGCCATACGAGTCAGTGTCTCGGTCGGTTTGTGTATATCCTTTAGTACAGGTGGCAGTGGTGCTGCCATACGAGTCAGCGTCTCGGTCGGTGTGTGTATATCCGTTAGTACAGGTGGCAGTGGTGCTGCCGTACGAGTCAGCGTCTCGGTCGGTTTAACTGTGTATATCCTTTAGTACAGGTGGCAGTGATGCTGCCGTACGAGTCAGTGTCTCGGTCGGTTTAACTGTGTATATCCTTTAGTACAGGTGGCAGTGATGCTGCCGTACGAGTCAGCGTCTCGGTCGGTTTAACTGTGTATATCCTTTAGTACAGGTGGCAGTGGTGCTGCCGTACGAGTCAGTGTCTCGGTCGGTTTAACTGTGTATATCCTTTAGTACAGGTGGCAGTGATGCTGCCGTACGAGTCAGCGTCTCGGTCGGTTTAACTGTGTATATCCTTTAGTACAGGTGGCAGTGATGCTGCCGTACGAGTCAGTGTCTCGGTCGGTTTAACTGTGTATATCCTTTAGTACAGGTGGCAGTGGTGCTGCCGTACGAGTCAGCGTCTCGGTCGGTTTAACTGTGTATATCCTTTAGTACAGGTGGCAGTGATGCTGCCGTACGAGTCAGTGTCTCGGTCGGTTTAACTGTGTATATCCTTTAGTACAGGTGGCAGTGATGCTGCCGTACGAGTCAGTGTCTCGGTCGGTTTAACTGTGTATATCCTTTAGTACAGGTGGCAGTGGTGCTGCCATACGAGTCAGTGTCTCGGTCGGTTTGTGTATATCCGTTAGTACAGGTGGCAGTGGTGCTGCCGTACGAGTCAGTGTCTCGGTCGGTTTAACTGTGTATATCCTTTAGTACAGGTGGCAGTGATGCTGCCGTACGAGTCAGTGTCTCGGTCGGTTTAACTGTGTATATCCTTTAGTACAGGTGGCAGTGATGCTGCCGTACGAGTCAGTGTCTCGGTCGGTTTAACTGTGTATATCCTTTAGTACAGGTGGCAGTGGTGCTGCCATACGAGTCAGCGTCTCGGTCGGTTTGTGTATATCCGTTAGTACAGGTGGCAGTGGTGCTGCCGTACGAGTCAGTGTCTCGGTCGGTTTAACTGTGTATATCCTTTAGTACAGGTGGCAGTGATGCTGCCGTACGAGTCAGTGTCTCGGTCGGTTTAACTGTGTATATCCTTTAGTACAGGTGGCAGTGATGCTGCCGTACGAGTCAGTGTCTCGGTCGGTTTAACTGTGTATATCCTTTAGTACAGGTGGCAGTGGCGCTGGCTGGCTGTCAAGCGAGTCAACGTCGATTAGTCACTTCACAAAGTTTGTTTTCCAAGTCGATTGCAATATTGGAACTCGCCACTTTCGCTGACTTTTTATGCAGCGCATGACTAAGCAAAGTATCAGTGAAGGCAGAAAGCAATGACAAGTTCTAAGTAGCATGTTCCAGACCAGACAGTAGCTCCACCTGCTAGGCCGGATAGTAGCGCCACCTGCCAGGCCGGATAGTGACACCACCTGCTAGGCCGGATAGTAGCGCCACCTGCTAGGCCGGATAGTGACGCCACCTGCTATGCCGGATAGTGGCCCATCACCTTGGCAGGACAGTGAACGGCCGCGGCTGCCGGCGGCACGGCACTGCGCGGCAGGGACGCGGAAACGGGAACCAGGAGCCGGCTGATGATACGAGCAGTGGTGCCGAATGTACCCCGCACCACAATCAGCTCACCATTGTGAGACTGTTTTGAGAAGTACAATTTTAATCATATGGGACAACGGTGATTGACGAGCACTTAACAGCGCACGCTATAGGAGTTAGAACCAAAATCGACATGACAATCGACATGTATGCGAATACCAAGGTGAAATTATACCACTTTTTTCTGCAGAACAAGTAATCTTAAGAGTAGTCATCATACATCACATTTCTGATTTATCGAGCTCTCGCACGCCCAGACTACAAGACTTGACGATGCTGAGCTCTTGGACTGCAGGGCGTACCGACTGCTGGCCCGCTAATGACGAACGTTAACGACTACTGTGCCTGCCCGCTCAGTCATTCAGCGTTATGTGCGATGACCGCGGCGTCGCCCGGACCATCGCGCACTTCACCGGTTACTGCTGAGCAGCTGGCCATGGATCGCAGGCCGGCTGTGACGCAGACTCTGCCGACCACGACCGCTCAGATGGAGCCCCACTCACCACAGCGACACAGTCCTAGGCAGGGGTGAACACTGAGAATTTACTCCTGTATTACAAGCACGAGTCATTTCACATAAGTTAATGTAGAGTGGCTGAGGTGGTGTCTCCTTGTATGTCGCAGTTTGCGTTGAAATGATGGCGAGATTTTGCAGCGCTCTATCAGCCTCCGTCTGTCCATAACGCAGCCGCCGTCCGGCCGCGTATCCGAGAGAGCCGTGCACCATATACATATCACACATGTACAGAGTTGGGCGCCCGGGCGGGGCGGGGCGGCACTAAGTCAGCTTCTTGGCCCGCTGGAACAGAGTGTCCACCACGCGGCCCATGTTGTGCATCGTCTCCAGGGCGGTGTCGTAGGTGCCGTCCTTGTGCTCCTCGTCGAATACCACCAGCACGTCGTCGTTCTGGTCGAGGATGCCGTGGAACTTGGCGTCCAGGATCATCTGCGAAAGCTTCCGCTCCACCTGGTCCTGCGCGAGCCGAATCGTCTGCGCGATGTAGCCCACCTGCAGAGAGAATCAGACGGCCGCGGTCATACAGTCACACTGTGTCTCATACAAACGGTGGCAGGCGTTGGTTTACACTTGTTTAAACAATGAATAAACGAATGAATGAGTGACTGAATGGCAACTTGTGAATGGCCGTGTTGTTTTAACAGTCATTCATAAACCTTCACAAAATGGAATCGGTACCGAATCGGTTGAGTCTGTGTGCTCCAGAAGTTGCCCTGCTCGCAGCAGCAGGAAAATTCAATTCAGCACCATGCCAACATCTACTCCCCCCCCCCAATCTACGAACACAGCCCCCCTAGTACCAGGAGTGGGGTGTACAGCCTCCTTCCACCTGCCGGCCGCGGTCCGTACCTGCACCCGGGAGTAGGGCTCGATGATGCGGCACAGGTTCTGTTCCAGCATGGTATCGTAGAGGGTGTTGAGGTGCGCCTTGATGATGGGGTCTCCGGCCAGCTCCCTACTGTACTCGGACAGCGCCTGGACAGCAGACAGACAGACAGATGGTCAGTACGGCTGGACGGACCAGACAGACAGATGGTCAGTACGGCTGGACGGATCAGACAGACAGATGGTCAGGACGGCTGGACGAATCAGACAGACAGATGGTCAGTACGGCTGGACGGATCAGACAGACAGATGGTCAGTACGGCTGGACGAATCAGACAGACAGATGGTCAGTACGGCTGGACGGATCAGACAGACAGATGGTCAGTACGGCTGGACGGATCAGACAGACAGATGGTCAGGACGGCTGGACGAATCAGACAGACAGACAGATGGTCAGTACGGCTGGACGAATCAGACAGACAGATGGTCAGGACGGCTGGACGAATCAGACAGACAGATGGTCAGTACGGCTGGACGGACCAGACAGACAGATGGTCAGTACGGCTGGACGGATCAGACAGACAGATGGTCAGTACGGCTGGACGGATCAGACAGACAGATGGTCAGTACGGCTGGACGAATCAGACAGACAGATGGTCAGTACGGCTGGACGGATCAGACAGACAGATGGTCAGTACGGCTGGACGGATCAGACAGACAGATGGTCAGTACGGCTGGACGGATCAGACAGACAGAGGTCAGTACGGCTGGACGGATCAGACAGACAGATGGTCAGTACGGCTGGACGGATCAGACAGACAGATGGTCAGTACGGCTGGACGGATCAGACAGACAGATGGTCAGGACTAGAGATGCAAAAATTCCCCAAAAAAACAGGAACCGGCCCCGCACCGCCACCGCTCATACATGAGTTGGGACCGGCATCAAGGCCGGCCACATGTGGCAGCACCCGCCAGGCCCGGCATGCGGCAGCTCAAGCTAGGAATCTGCATGTATACTTCATTCTACACTTAAAATCTTTTAGCAGGAATATTTATAGTTTGCAATGTGCATTTTGCACCATTTTAACACACACCACATTGAAACACCAATGGATAATGGATATATATGGACCATGGAGTAAAGAAATCCCACACAAGTCAGAACTTGAGATAAATAATCAACAACAGACTAACAGGAAAGTCAAACAGGTCAAGGTGAGTAGACTTCTTTCATCTTTGGTGGTTTGCAAAAACAAAAAACAAAAATAAGACGCATGATAGATATATAGATCATGCAAGTCCAAACGAGCAGCTTAAAAGTATGTAATAAGTATGCATTCATCACTCAACATCACACAATGCAATGTTTGGGCTGTAATTGTAATAGCTTCTACAAACAATGTTGAGGTTAGAGGTACTACAACCTACTTACTTATTTGATCAATGTTGACATGGACTAGTAAATACTAAATATACTTCACAGGATAATGGGGAAAAGGCAAGTTTTCCTGGTCATTTAAGTATGACAAACATACTAAAAACATTGGGAGTGACAATCATATCTTGAATGATAAAAGTAAAATAATCAACCTGTTTTAAATTACAGAGTATCCTCGGTTTTCTCACTATCCAAGCCAAGATATCTATAACTAACATCTAAGCCAGTCACACACAGAGCCACTCTTATACGGCCTTGTCACATATTTATACAGCCTTGGGCAGTGGGCACAGATAAACAAAGCTTGAGCTACTTCACTGCCAAAGCCAAGGCCGTACAACTGCCTTGGTACAACTTCACACGTCCGTCAAGCTAGCAGCAGATTCATATTCGCGAATCTGCTGCTGCCAGACAGACATTCGCCGGGCTCGAATATACTGCTACTGGCAGCAGATTCGGCGAATGTCTGTCAGCTGGCAGCATATTCGTGAACAACTTCCGCGGCATTTTTCGCGCATCATCTGAACGCCAGCAGCAGATTCGCAACGTGATGTGTTTGAGTTGAGTTGTTCGGTGAGAGATGGGTACCTTCTAGGTAAGTAGGTATTGATCAACGTATTACTGACTTGAAGCAGTCAGTGAGTAGGACCTCTAACCTCCTCCTACTTACCTAGAAGGTACCCATCTTTCACCGAACAACTCAACTCAAACACATCACGTTGCGAATCTGCTGTTGGCGTTCAGATGATCCGCAAAAAATGCCGCGGAAGTTGTTCACGAATATGCTGCCAGCTGACAGACATTCGCCGAATCTGCTGCTGGTAGCAGTATATTCGAGCCCGGCGAATATCTGAATCTGCTGCTCGCGCCAAAAAGGCCGCTTAAGTTGTTCACGAATATGCTGCCAGCTGACAGACATTCGCCGAATCTGCTGCCAGTAGCAGTATATTCGAGCCCGGCGAATGTCTGTCTGGCAGCAGCAGATTCGCGAATATGAATCTGCTGCTAGCTTGACGGACGTCAACTTCACTGCTGTGCGTAATAGCGGCTGAAGTATTTGACAATTGTCAAGCGTTGAGCTCAAAACGGCGCAGACAATTAATCCCGTCACCGAAATGACTAACTTTATGACCATAAATAACTTAAATCACCAAAATGAAAATGTCAACATATTGCGGATTCGGCAGATGGACTTCTTTAAAAAATATTTAAATTTCAACTGACACCAATGGTTAAGATTTAATACTACAGCTTATTTTCGAATACGAACATGAACAATTGTCTTCACACAATTCTGAGGCGTCGCGATTCTGAGGTGTGAAGTTGTGAATATCTGTCAGTGACACATTCGCGAATATCGATCTACTGCTTAATTGACACACGTGATTCTTTTACGGTCGTCCTGGCGAATTCGTCGCAAATGTGACTCATCAAAACACATTGTTTGGAAATTGGGTTTGAATGTGTTGTCGGGGAGTGTGTCACGTGTAATTATGCAAGGTCATATATAAATTATGGAGCTATTGTGATAAGAAGTTGAAGTGGAACTAGACAGGTTTGCATTCTGGGATAGGTCTTGGCCACTTAAGATTTCTTTGCAAAATGTTTTTGTTTGTGTTTTGCAGTCTTTCCACCTTTATAATTGTAATTGCATAAAATACAATATTTGTTCACTACCAAAACTACAAATGATATGACTTGAATATGTCCTTTCTCATGTGGAACTAAATAGTAAATATGTATCAATAAATATTCTCAGTAATATGTATTTACAATAGTATTAACAATAATTATTATCATATATGTGGGTGGTTTTGTTCCATAGGTACTTATTTGTTATACAAAATAATTTGGGGTGACCTGGGGCAATGGGATGACTAAATATAATATTGTATGCCACCCCACCTAGTTACTAGTGATGACAGTGGAATATGATTTGGGGTAGTTGTTTCTGTTTGACTGCACTCGACTCTCACACTGCTGCAGTGACTGAGCTGATGAATTGATTATGAATTGACCCTGTAGTTTGATTTATTAAGTTTCACTGGTGTGTCCACTCCTTGCTAGGTCGTACTAGTTATCACTTTTAATTTGTAAACTAGGACATTGTTATGTGTTATGCTGGTGTTTTACTGTTGTATATTTTTTTTCTCAATTTATCATGATCTTTAAGCATGTATGTTCTGACTTCTGCCAATATTTATTTCTATTTTTTTTAAATTGATAACTTGTGCTGAGCCCGGCATGAGCCCGGCAAGCCTGAGTTCAGACACAGCTTCAGGCACGCCGGGCCTGAATTTGGGCCCAGCGCCGGCTCCGTGGTCCTGAAATTTGCGTCTCTAGTCAGGACGGCTGGACGGATCAGACAGACAGACAGATGGTCAGTACGGCTGGACGGATCAGACAGACAGATGGTCAGTACGGCTGGACGAATCAGACAGACAGATGGTCAGTACGGCTGGACGAATCAGACAGACAGACAGATGGTCAGTACGGCTGGACGGACCAGACAGACAGATGGTCAGTACGGCTGGACGGATCAGACAGACAGATGGTCAGTACGGCTGGACGGATCAGACAGACAGATGGTCAGTACGGCTGGACGAATCAGACAGACAGACAGATGGTCAGTACGGCTGGACGGAGCAGACAGACAGATGGTCAGTACGGCTGGACGGATCAGACAGACAGATGGTCAGTACGGCTGGACGAATCAGACAGACAGACAGATGGTCAGTACGGCTGGACGAATCAGACAGACAGACAGATGGTCAGTACGGCTGGACGGACCAGACAGACAGACAGATGGTCAGTACGGCTGGACGGACCAGACAGACAGATGGTCAGTACGGCTGGACGAATCAGACAGACAGACAGATGGTCAGTACGGCTGGACGAATCAGACAGACAGATGGTCAGTACGGCTGGACGGATCAGACAGACAGATGGTCAGTACGGCTGGACGGATCAGACAGACAGATGGTCAGTACGGCTGGACGGATCAGACAGACAGATGGTCAGTACGGCTGGACGGACCAGACAGACAGATGGTCAGTACGGCTGGACGGATCAGACAGACAGACAGATGGTCAGTACGGCTGGACGGATCAGACAGACAGATGGTCAGTACGGCTGGACGGATCAGACAGACAGATGGTCAGTACGGCTGGACGAATCAGACAGACAGATGGTCAGTACGGCTGGACGGATCAGACAGACAGATGGTCAGTACGGCTGGACGGATCAGACAGACAGATGGTCAGGACGGCTGGACGGATCAGACAGACAGATGGTCAGTACGGCTGGACGGATCAGACAGACAGATGGTCAGTACGGCTGGACGGATCAGACAGACAGATGGTCAGTACGGCTGGACGGATCAGACAGACAGATGGTCAGTACGGCTGGACGGATCAGACAGACAGACAGATGGTCAGTACGGCTGGACGAATCAGACAGACAGACAGATGGTCAGTACGGCTGGATGGACCAGACAGACAGATGGTCAGTACGGCTGGACGAATCAGACAGACAGATGGTCAGTACGGCTGGACGGATCAGACAGACAGATGGTCAGTACGGCTGGACGGATCAGACAGACAGATGGTCAGTACGGCTGGACGGATCAGACAGACAGACAGATGGTCAGTACGGCTGGACGGATCAGACAGACAGATGGTCAGGACGGCTGGACGGATCAGACAGACAGACAGATGGTCAGTACGGCTGGACGGATCAGACAGACAGACAGATGGTCAGTACGGCTGGACGAATCAGACAGACAGACAGATGGTCAGTACGGCTGGACGAATCAGACAGACAGACAGATGGTCAGTACGGCTGGACGGATCAGACAGACAGATGGTCAGTACGGCTGGACGGATCAGACAGACAGACAGATGGTCAGTACGGCTGGACGAATCAGACAGACAGACAGATGGTCAGTACGGCTGGACGGATCAGACAGACAGACAGATGGTCAGGACGGCTGGACGGATCAGACAGACAGACAGATGGTCAGTACGGCTGGACGGATCAGACAGACAGACAGATGGTCAGTACGGCTGGACGAATCAGACAGACAGACAGATGGTCAGTACGGCTGGACGAATCAGACAGACAGACAGATGGTCAGTACGGCTGGACGGATCAGACAGACAGATGGTCAGTACGGCTGGACGGATCAGACAGACAGATGGTCAGTACGGCTGGACGGATCAGACAGACAGATGGTCAGTACGGCTGGACGAATCAGACAGACAGACAGATGGTCAGTACGGCTGGACGGATCAGACAGACAGATGGTCAGTAAGGCTGGACGGATCAGACAGACAGATGGTCAGTACGGCTGGACGGATCAGACAGACAGATGGTCAGTACGGCTGGACGAATCAGACAAACAGATGGTCAGTACGGCTGGACGGATCAGACAGACAGATGGTCAGTAAGGCTGGACGGATCAGACAGACAGATGGTCAGTACGGCTGGACGGATCAGACAGACAGACAGATGGTCAGTACGGCTGGACGGATCAGACAGACAGACAGATGGTCAGTACGGCTGGACGGATCAGACAGACAGATGGTCAGTACGGCTGGACGAATCAGACAGACAGACAGATGGTCAGTACGGCTGGACGGATCAGAGAGACAGATGGTCAGTACGGCTGGACGGATCAGACAGACAGATGGTCAGTACGGCTGGACGGATCAGACAGACAGATGGTCAGTACGGCTGGACGAATCAGACAGACAGATGGTCAGTACGGCTGGACGAATCAGACAGACAAATGGTCAGTACGGCTGGACGGATCAGACAGACAGATGGTCAGTACGGCTGGACGGATCAGACAGACAGACAGATGGTCAGTACGGCTGGACGGATCAGACAGACAGATGGTCAGTACGGCTGGACGGATCAGACATACAGATGGTCAGTACGGCTGGACGGATCAGACAGACAGACAGATGGTCAGTACGGCTGGACGGATCAGACAGACAGATGGTCAGTACGGCTGGACGGATCAGACAGACAGATGGTCAGTACGGCTGGACGAATCAGACAGACAGACAGATGGTCAGTACGGCTGGACGGATCAGACAGACAGATGGTCAGTACGGCTGGACGAATCAGACAGACAGACAGATGGTCAGTACGGCTGGACGGATCAGACAGACAGATGGTCAGTACGGCTGGACGGATCAGACAGACAGACAGATGGTCAGTACGGCTGGACGGACCAGACAGACAGATGGTCAGTACGGCTGGACGGACCAGACAGACAGATGGTCAGTACGGCTGGACGGATCAGACAGACAGATGGTCAGTACGGCTGGACGAATCAGACAGACAGACAGATGGTCAGTACGGCTGGACGAATCAGACAGACAGACAGATGGTCAGTACGGCTGGACGAATCAGACAGACAGACAGATGGTCAGTACGGCTGGACGAATCAGACAGACAGACAGATGGTCAGTACGGCTGGACGAATCAGACAGACAGACAGATGGTCAGTACGGCTGGACGGACCAGACAGACAGACAGATGGTCAGTACGGCTGGACGGACCAGACAGACAGATGGTCAGTACGGCTGGACGGACCAGACAGACAGATGGTCAGTACGGCTGGACGGATCAGACAGACAGATGGTCAGTACGGCTGGACGAATCAGACAGACAGACAGATGGTCAGTACGGCTGGACGGACCAGACAGACAGACAGATGGTCAGTACGGCTGGACGGACCAGACAGACAGACAGATGGTCAGTACGGCTGGACGGATCAGACAGACAGATGGTCAGTACGGCTGGACGGATCAGACAGACAGACAGATGGTCAGTACGGCTGGACGGACCAGACAGACAGATGGTCAGTACGGCTGAACGGATCAGACAGACAGATGGTCAGTACGGCTGGACGGATCAGACAGACAGATGGTCAGTACGGCTGGACGGATCAGACAGACAGATGGTCAGTACGGCTGGACGGACCAGACAGACAGATGGTCAGTACGGCTGGACGGACCAGACAGACAGATGGTCAGTACGGCTGGACGGATCAGACAGACAGATGGTCAGTACGGCTGGACGGATCAGACAGACAGATGGTCAGTACGGCTGGACGGATCAGACAGACAGATGGTCAGTACGGCTGGACGAATCAGACAGACAGACAGATGGTCAGTACGGCTGGACGGATCAGACAGACAGATGGTCAGTACGGCTGGACGGATCAGACAGACAGATGGTCAGTACGGCTGGACGGATCAGACAGACAGACAGATGGTCAGTACGGCTGGACGGATCAGACAGACAGATGGTCAGTACGGCTGGACGAATCAGACAGACAGACAGATGGTCAGTACGGCTGGACGGATCAGACAGACAGACAGATGGTCAGTACGGCTGGACGAATCAGACAGACAGACAGATGGTCAGTACGGCTGGACGAATCAGACAGACAGACAGATGGTCAGTACGGCTGGACGAATCAGACAGACAGACAGATGGTCAGTACGGCTGGACGAATCAGACAGACAGACAGATGGTCAGTACGGCTGGACGGATCAGACAGACAGACAGATGGTCAGTACGGCTGGACGAATCAGACAGACAGACAGATGGTCAGTACGGCTGGACGAATCAGACAGACAGACAGATGGTCAGTACGGCTGGACGGATCAGACAGACAGATGGTCAGTACGGCTGGACGAATCAGACAGACAGACAGATGGTCAGTACGGCTGGACGGATCAGACAGACAGACAGATGGTCAGTACGGCTGGACGAATCAGACAGACAGACAGATGGTCAGTACGGCTGGACGGATCAGACAGACAGATGGTCAGTACGGCTGGACGGATCAGACAGACAGACAGATGGTCAGTACGGCTGGACGAATCAGACAGACAGACAGATGGTCAGTACGGCTGGACGGATCAGACAGACAGATGGTCAGTACGGCTGGACGAATCAGACAGACAGACAGATGGTCAGTACGGCTGGACGGATCAGACAGACAGATGGTCAGTACGGCTGGACGAATCAGACAGACAGACAGATGGTCAGTACGGCTGGACGGACCAGACAGACAGATGGTCAGTACGGCTGGACGGATCAGACAGACAGACAGATGGTCAGTACGGCTGGACGGACCAGACAGACAGATGGTCAGTACGGCTGGACGGACCAGACAGACAGATGGTCAGTACGGCTGGACGGATCAGACAGACAGATGGTCAGTACGGCTGGACGAATCAGACAGACAGACAGATGGTCAGTACGGCTGGACGAATCAGACAGACAGACAGATGGTCAGTACGGCTGGACGGACCAGACAGACAGACAGATGGTCAGTACGGCTGGACGGACCAGACAGACAGATGGTCAGTACGGCTGGACGGACCAGACAGACAGATGGTCAGTACGGCTGGACGGATCAGACAGACAGATGGTCAGTACGGCTGGACGAATCAGACAGACAGACAGATGGTCAGTACGGCTGGACGGATCAGACAGACATACAGATGGTCAGTACGGCTGGACGGACCAGACAGACAGACAGATGGTCAGTACGGCTGGACGGATCAGACAGACAGATGGTCAGTACGGCTGGACGGATCAGACAGACAGACAGATGGTCAGTACGGCTGGACGGACCAGACAGACAGATGGTCAGTACGGCTGAACGGATCAGACAGACAGATGGTCAGTACGGCTGGACGGATCAGACAGACAGATGGTCAGTACGGCTGGACGGATCAGACAGACAGATGGTCAGTACGGCTGGACGGACCAGACAGACAGATGGTCAGTACGGCTGGACGGACCAGACAGACAGATGGTCAGTACGGCTGGACGGATCAGACAGACAGATGGTCAGTACGGCTGGACGGATCAGACAGACAGATGGTCAGTACGGCTGGACGAATCAGACAGACAGACAGATGGTCAGTACGGCTGGACGGATCAGAGACAGATGGTCAGAACGGCTGGACGAATCAGACATACAGATGGTCAGTACGGCTGGACGGATCAGACAGACAGATGGTCAGTACGGCTGGACGAATCAGACAGACAGACAGATGGTGAGTACGGCTGGACGGATCAGACAGACAGATGGTCAGTACGGCTGGACGAATCAGACAGACAGACAGATGGTCAGTACGGCTGGACGGATCAGAGACAGATGGTCAGAACGGCTGGACGAATCAGACATACAGATGGTCAGTACGGCTGGACGGATCAGACAGACAGATGGTCAGTACGGCTGGACGGACCAGACAGACAGATGGTCAGTACGGCTGGACGGACCAGACAGACAGATGGTCAGTACGGCTGGACGGATCAGACAGACAGATGGTCAGTACGGCTGGACGGATCAGACAGACAGATGGTCAGTACGGCTGGACGGACCAGACAGACAGACAGATGGTCAGTACGGCTGGACGGACCAGACAGACAGATGGTCAGTACGGCTGGACGAATCAGACAGACAGACAGATGGTCAGTACGGCTGGACGGATCAGACAGACAGATGGTCAGTACGGCTGGACGAATCAGACATACAGATGGTCAGGACGGCTGGACGGATCAGACAGACAGATGGTCAGTACGGCTGGACGGATCAGACAGACAGATGGTCAGTACGGCTGGACGGATCAGACAGACAGATGGTCAGTACGGCTGGACGGACCAGACAGACAGACAGATGGTCAGTACGGCTGGACGGACCAGACAGACAGATGGTCAGTACGGCTGGACGAATCAGACAGACAGACAGATGGTCAGTACGGCTGGACGGAGCAGACAGACAGATGGTCAGTACGGCTGGACGGATCAGACAGACAGACAGATGGTCAGTACGGCTGGACGGATCAGACAGACAGATGGTCAGTACGGCTGGACGAATCAGACAGACAGACAGATGGTCAGTACGGCTGGACGGATCAGACAGACAGATGGTCAGTACGGCTGGACGGATCAGACAGACAGACAGATGGTCAGTACGGCTGGACGAATCAGACAGACAGACAGATGGTCAGTACGGCTGGACGGATCAGACAGACAGATGGTCAGTACGGCTGGACGGATCAGACAGACAGATGGTCAGTACGGCTGGACGGATCAGACAGACAGATGGTCAGTACGGCTGGACGAATCAGACAGACAGACAGATGGTCAGTACGGCTGGACGGATCAGACAGACAGATGGTCAGTACGGCTGGACGGATCAGACAGACAGACAGATGGTCAGTACGGCTGGACGGATCAGACAGACAGATGGTCAGTACGGCTGGACGAATCAGACAGACAGACAGATGGTCAGTACGGCTGGACGGATCAGACAGACAGATGGTCAGTACGGCTGGACGAATCAGACAGACAGACAGATGGTCAGTACGGCTGGACGGACCAGACAGACAGATGGTCAGTACGGCTGGACGGATCAGACAGACAGACAGATGGTCAGTACGGCTGGACGGACCAGACAGACAGATGGTCAGTACGGCTGGACGGATCAGACAGACAGATGGTCAGTACGGCTGGACGAATCAGACAGACAGACAGATGGTCAGTACGGCTGGACGGATCAGACAGACAGATGGTCAGTACGGCTGGACGAATCAGACAGACAGACAGATGGTCAGTACGGCTGGACGGATCAGACAGACAGATGGTCAGTACGGCTGGACGGATCAGACAGACAGATGGTCAGTACGGCTGGACGGATCAGACAGACAGATGGTCAGTACGGCTGGACGGACCAGACAGACAGATGGTCAGTACGGCTGGACGGATCAGACAGACAGACAGATGGTCAGTACGGCTGGACGGACCAGACAGACAGATGGTCAGTACGGCTGGACGGACCAGACAGACAGATGGTCAGTACGGCTGGACGAATCAGACAGACAGACAGATGGTCAGTACGGCTGGACGGATCAGACAGACAGATGGTCAGTACGGCTGGACGGACCAGACAGACAGATGGTCAGTACGGCTGGACGGATCAGACAGACAGACAGATGGTCAGTACGGCTGGACGGACCAGACAGACAGATGGTCAGTACGGCTGGACGGACCAGACAGACAGATGGTCAGTACGGCTGGACGGATCAGACAGACAGATGGTCAGTACGGCTGGACGAATCAGACAGACAGACAGATGGTCAGTACGGCTGGACGAATCAGACAGACAGATGGTCAGTACGGCTGGACGGACCAGACAGACAGATGGTCAGTACGGCTGGACGGATCAGACAGACAGATGGTCAGTACGGCTGGACGAATCAGACAGACAGACAGATGGTCAGTACGGCTGGACGGATCAGACAGACAGACAGATGGTCAGTACGGCTGGACGGATCAGACAGACAGATGGTCAGTACGGCTGGACGAATCAGACAGACAGACAGATGGTCAGTACGGCTGGACGGACCAGACAGACAGACAGATGGTCAGTACGGCTGGACGGACCAGACAGACAGATGGTCAGTACGGCTGGACGGACCAGACAGACAGATGGTCAGTACGGCTGGACGAATCAGACAGACAGACAGATGGTCAGTACGGCTGGACGGATCAGACAGACAGACAGATGGTCAGTACGGCTGGACGGACCAGACAGACAGACAGATGGTCAGTACGGCTGGACGGACCAGACAGACAGACAGATGGTCAGTACGGCTGGACGGACCAGACATACAGATGGTCAGTACGGCTGGACGGACCAGACAGACAGATGGTCAGTACGGCTGGACGGATCAGACAGACAGATGGTCAGTACGGCTGGACGGATCAGACAGACAGATGGTCAGTACGGCTGGACGGATCAGACAGACAGATGGTCAGTACGGCTGGACGAATCAGACAGACAGACAGATGGTCAGTACGGCTGGACGGATCAGACAGACAGATGGTCAGTACGGCTGGACGGATCAGACAGACAGATGGTCAGTACGGCTGGACGGATCAGACAGACAGATGGTCAGTACGGCTGGACGGATCAGACAGACAGATGGTCAGTACGGCTGGACGGATCAGACAGACAGATGGTCAGTACGGCTGGACGGATCAGACAGACAGATGGTCAGTACGGCTGGACGAATCAGACAGACAGACAGATGGTCAGTACGGCTGGACGGATCAGACAGACAGATGGTCAGTACGGCTGGACGAATCAGGCAGACAGACAGATGGTCAGTACGGCTGGACGGATCAGACAGACAGATGGTCAGTACGGCTGGACGGATCAGACAGACAGATGGTCAGTACGGCTGGACGGATCAGACAGACAGATGGTCAGTACGGCTGGACGGATCAGACAGACAGATGGTCAGTACGGCTGGACGGATCAGACAGACAGATGGTCAGTACGGCTGGACGGATCAGACAGACAGATGGTCAGTACGGCTGGACGGATCAGACAGACAGATGGTCAGTACGGCTGGACGAATCAGACAGACAGACAGATGGTCAGTACGGCTGGACGGATCAGACAGACAGATGGTCAGTACGGCTGGACGAATCAGGCAGACAGACAGATGGTCAGTACGGCTGGACGGATCAGACAGACAGATGGTCAGTACGGCTGGACGAATCAGACAGACAGACAGATGGTCAGTACGGCTGGACGGATCAGAAAGACAGATGGTCAGAACGGCTGGACGAATCAGACATACAGATGGTCAGTACGGCTGGACGGATCAGACAGACAGATGGTCAGTACGGCTGGACGGACCAGACAGACAGATGGTCAGTACGGCTGGACGGACCAGACAGACAGATGGTCAGTACGGCTGGACGGATCAGACAGACAGATGGTCAGTACGGCTGGACGGATCAGACAGACAGATGGTCAGTACGGCTGGACGGACCAGACAGACAGACAGATGGTCAGTACGGCTGGACGGACCAGACAGACAGATGGTCAGTACGGCTGGACGAATCAGACAGACAGACAGATGGTCAGTACGGCTGGACGGATCAGACAGACAGATGGTCAGTACGGCTGGACGAATCAGACATACAGATGGTCAGGACGGCTGGACGGATCAGACAGACAGATGGTCAGTACGGCTGGACGGATCAGACAGACAGATGGTCAGTACGGCTGGACGGATCAGACAGACAGATGGTCAGTACGGCTGGACGGACCAGACAGACAGACAGATGGTCAGTACGGCTGGACGGACCAGACAGACAGATGGTCAGTACGGCTGGACGGATCAGACAGACAGATGGTCAGTACGGCTGGACGGATCAGACAGACAGACAGATGGTCAGGACGGCTGGACGGATCAGACAGACAGATGGTCAGTACGGCTGGACGGATCAGACAGACAGATGGTCAGTACGGCTGGACGGATCAGACAGACAGATGGTCAGGACGGCTGGACGGATCAGACAGACAGATGGTCAGGACGGCTGGACGGATCAGACAGACAGATGGTCAGTACGGCTGGACGGATCAGACAGACAGATGGTCAGTATGGCTGGACGGATCAGACAGACAGATGGTCAGGACGGCTGGACGGATCAGACAGACAGATGGTCAGTACGGCTGGACGGATCAGACAGACAGATGGTCAGTACGGCTGGACGGATCAGACAGACAGACAGATGGTCAGTACGGCTGGACGGATCAGACAGACAGATGGTCAGTACGGCTGAACGGATCAGACAGACAGATGGTCAGTACGGCTGGACGGATCAGACAGAAAGATGGTCAGTACGGCTGGACGGATCAGACAGACAGATGGTCAGTACGGCTGGACGGATCAGACAGACAGACAGATGGTCAGTATGGCTGGACGGATCAGACAGACAGATGGTCAGTACGGCTGGACGGATCAGACAGACAGACAGATGGTCAGTACGGCTGGACGGATCAGACAGACAGACAGATGGTCAGTACGGCTGGACGGATCAGACAGACAGATGGTCAGTACGGCTGGACGGATCAGACAGACAGATGGTCAGTACGGCTGGACGGACCAGACAGACAGATGGTCAGTACGGCTGGACGAATCAGACAGACAGATGGTCAGTACGGCTGGACGGATCAGACAGACAGATGGTCAGTACGGCTGGACGGATCAGACAGACAGATGGTCAGTACGGCTGGACGGACCAGACAGACAGATGGTCAGTACGGCTGGACGGATCAGACAGACAGACAGATGGTCAGTACGGCTGGACGGACCAGACAGACAGACAGATGGTCAGTACGGCTGGACGAATCAGACAGACAGATGGTCAGTACGGCTTGACGGATCAGACAGACAGACAGATGGTCAGTACGGCTGGACGGATCAGACAGACAGATGGTCAGTACGGCTGGACGGATCAGACAGACAGATGGTCAGTACGGCTGGACGGATCAGACAGACAGATGGTCAGGACGGCTGGACGAATCAGACAGACAGATGGTCAGTACGGCTGGACGGACCAGACAGACAGATGGTCAGTACGGCTGGACGGATCAGACAGACAGACAGATGGTCAGTACGGCTGGACGGATCAGACAGACAGATGGTCAGTACGGCTGGACGGATCAGACAGACAGATGGTCAGGACGGCTGGACGAATCAGACAGACAGATGGTCAGTACGGCTGGACGGACCAGACAGACAGATGGTCAGTACGGCTGGACGGATCAGACAGACAGATGGTCAGTACGGCTGGACGAATCAGACAGACAGATGGTCAGTACGGCTGGACGGATCAGACAGACAGATGGTCAGTACGGCTGGACGGATCAGACATACAGATGGTCAGGACGGCTGGACGGATCAGACAGACAGACAGATGGTCAGTACGGCTGGACGAATCAGACAGACAGATGGTCAGTACGGCTGGACGGATCAGACAGACAGATGGTCAGGACGGCTGGACGGATCAGACAGACAGACAGATGGTCAGTACGGCTGGACGGATCAGACAGACAGATGGTCAGTACGGCTGGACGGATCAGACAGACAGATGGTCAGTACGGCTGGACGGATCAGACAGACAGATGGTCAGTACGGCTGGACGGACCAGACAGACAGATGGTCAGGACGGCTGGACGGATCAGACAGACAGACAGATGGTCAGTACGGCTGGACGGATCAGACAGACAGATGGTCAGTACGGCTGGACGGATCAGACAGACAGATGGTCAGGACGGCTGGACGGATCAGACAGACAGACAGATGGTCAGTACGGCTGGACGAATCAGACAGACAGATGGTCACAGATGGTCAGTACGGCTGGACGCACGTCACACACAACACGCCGCAGTCAGCGCTGCTGGAAAACCATCTACTGACGCTGGGACACACCGCGACACATTCTGGCGATACAAATGGGGGCATTAAATAAGGGTTGTTTTCAGGTTCCATGCAAAATGATATTTAAATGATAATGTATCGAGCTAGTAATTTTTGAACGACATGAATCATGATGATTTGAGGTCAAGGGCGTCCCAACTGCTCGGGTATAAAAAGGAGTCACCGCCTGTTGGACCGTCTCAAAAACTAATTGAACCGTCTGTAGCCGTCGCGGTGTGCCGGGACGGCGCGGCAGCCCAGTGTGACGGCTGCCGGCTACGGACGATTGGCTGACGACACAGCTACCTTCTGGAAGTCTGCCAGGGAGCGTTTGTGGCTGGCCTGCGCCACCGCCTTCATGGCGTCGATCTCGCGGCCGGCGTACTTGAGGGCCAGCTTGCCGCTGACGATACCATTCACGTCCTCCGGCCTGGCAACAAACGACACGAGTGCTCAGCTGACACGACTGATAGCAGACTGCTGTGTTCTGGCGGCGCCGGCCGGCTGAAAAGCAGCTACACCCCCTGCGACTCTACACCGCCCGCATGATGGGTCATCAATATCATCCCATCACAGAGAATCACACCTACTCAGACATACATAGGCAGACTAGTGCCGAGCGTATGTCCCCGACTAAAGGCAGCCACATCTCATCAAATCAACATGATAGGCAGCTACAGCCCATCCAATCTACGCCACCCGACTCATAGTGTTCAGCAGAGGCGCCCCCCCCCCCCCCCCCCCTCCCCGATCTCCAGCGGCCCACTCACGTGTTGAGCATGATCTTGGACATGAGCATGTACTTGAGGGCGAGCAGCGCCTTGCCGTCCTCCACGCTATCGTAGCCCTCGAACGCCTCGTAGAAGTACGAGTATGCAGTTTTGAAGTCGCGCTCGTCGGCCGCGTGTAGCACGCCCGACTGCATGTCCAGCGCCGCCTGCACCTTGGGCGGCGTGTAGATGCCGTTCGCCGTGGTGCGGGCAGAGGTGAGCGCCGCACGCGCCTTCGGCAGGTTGCTGAGCGCGTGGTAAGTCTTGGACTCAAGAAGTTGAACCTGTGGGAGGCAGGCAGGCCAGTGTCACGACTGGAGCCGTCTGAGGCGCGAGGAGACCTATTCCGTGGTAGCAGAGCACACCAACACGTTAGAACGGTTCGACAACATAGTTCAAATGGCCGGCGGCCGGCAGCTACCAGTCGCACTATTTGCCAGCCAAAAGTTCTCATCAACTGGTCCCGTCTTCGACAGCAAAAACAACAAACAGTCGATGTCACTGCCACCACGCGCCAGCAGCTGTGATCAGCCGACGCGCGCGCACACACACACACACACCGGCCACCTGTCAGCGGCCCACACGGTCCACGGCACGGCACGGCACGGCACACCACTGGCCACTGCACCGCCTGCCGTCACCAGTACCGCTCACCTCCACCAGAAGGTTTTTGTCGTCGAGCTTCTTGAGCTCTTTGAGCAGCGCGGATCCGAGCGCCAGCGCCTCCTGGTACTGTTTGGTGTCGAAATAGAGCGCCACCAGACGCGCCTCCAGCGACTGTCGCAGGAACGTGCGCTTCTCCACCTTGGCCCAGTCGATACACTCCTGTACCGGCGGCGGGCAGAGGGAAGACACGCGGACAGGTTAGCGTCCGACACGGACACACAACCCCGTACCAGCCAGGCACACGCTTTGTCACCCAGCACTCCTTTAAAGAAGTAAGCTAAACAGAGCTGGTTTCATGTGACAAAAAGTATCTTATACCCAATTGAAGCCGGCTATTTCAAATGCGTCCTGCCTGTTATGTCGGCAGAGTGAATCCGCAGAGACGACACAACTGGTCCAGGATACTGACCGTGCAGCTGGTCCAGGATACTGACCTTGCAGAGAGAAGCCACAGCTGGTCCAGGATACTGACCTTGCAGCAGAGAGAAGTCACAGCTGGTCCAGGATACTGACCTTGCAGCAGAGAGAAGTCACAACAGATCCAGGATACTGACCTTGCAGCAGAGAGAAGTCACAGCTGGTCCAGGATACTGACCTTGCAGCAGAGAGAAGTCACAGCTGGTCCAGGATACTGACCTTGCAGCAGAGAGAAGTCACAGCTGGTCCAGGATACTGACCTTGCAGCAGAGACGCCACAACTGGTCCAGGATACTGACCTTGCAGCAGAGATAAATCACAACTGGTCCAGGATACTGACCTTGCAGAGCTGCACCTCAATGCCAGTGCCGGCCTCCATGTCCAGAAACATGTCCACCAGGCCCCGCACCAGCTTCGACGCCTTCGCCTTACTGATTAGACCTAGGAAGGGTCGCGATGCCCGGATCAGGTCGGCCAGCTCTGCAGACATACGGACATCATAGCTCGGTCAGAGAACAAGTCACACACACACACACACACACACACACACACACACACACACACACACACACACACCACACACACCCACCCACACCCACACCCACACACCCACACACCCACCCACACACACACCCACACACCCACCCACACACCCACCCACACACCCACCCACACACCCACCCACACACCCACCCACACACCCACCCACACACCCACCCACACACCCACCCACACACCCACCCACACACCCACCCACACACCCACCCACACACCCACCCACACACCCACACACACACCCACACACACACCCACACACACACCCACACACACACCCACACACACACCCACACACACACCCACACACACACCCACACACACACCCACACACACACCCACACACACACCCACACACACACCCACACACACACCCACACACACACCCACACACACACCCACCCACACACCCACCCACACACCCACCCACACACCCACCCACACACCCACCCACACACCCACCCACACACCCACCCACACACCCACCCACACACACACCCACCCACACACCCACCCACACACCCACCCACACACCCACCCACACACCCACCCACACACCCACCCACACACCCACACCCACACCCACACCCACACCCACACCCACACCCACACCCACACCCACACCCACACCCACACCCACACCCACACCCACAGCCACACACACAGCCACACACACAGCCACACACACACACACAGCCACACACACAGCCACACACACAGCCACACACACAGCCACACACACAGCCACACACACAGCCACACACACAGCCACACACACAGCCACACACACAGCCACACACACAGCCACACACACAGCCACACACACAGCCACACACACAGCCACACACACAGCCACACACACAGCCACACACACAGCCACACACACAGCCACACACACAGCCACACACACAGCCACACACACAGCCACACACACAGCCACACACACACAGCCACACACACACAGCCACACACACAGCCACACACACAGCCACACACACAGCCACACACACAGCCACACACACAGCCACACACACAGCCACACACACAGCCACACACACAGCCACACACACAGCCACACACACAGCCACACACACAGCCACACACACAGCCACACACACAGCCACACACACAGCCACACACACAGCCACACACACAGCCACACACACAGCCACACACACAGCCACACACACAGCCACACACACAGCCACACACACAGCCACACACACAGCCACACACACAGCCACACACACAGCCACACACACAGCCACACACACAGCCACACACACAGCCACACACACAGCCACACACACAGCCACACACACAGCCACACACACAGCCACACACACAGCCACACACACAGCCACACACACAGCCACACACACAGCCACACACACAGCCACACACACAGCCACACACACAGCCACACACACAGCCACACACACAGCCACACACACAGCCACACACACAGCCACACACACAGCCACACACACAGCCACACACACAGCCACACACACAGCCACACACACAGCCACACACACAGCCACACACACAGCCACACACACAGCCACACACACAGCCACACACACAGCCACACACACAGCCACACACACAGCCACACACACAGCCACACACACAGCCACACACACAGCCACACACACAGCCACACACACAGCCACACACACAGCCACACACACAGCCACACACACAGCCACACACACAGCCACACACACAGCCACACACACAGCCACACACACAGCCACACACACAGCCACACACACAGCCACACACACAGCCACACACACAGCCACACACACAGCCACACACACAGCCACACACACAGCCACACACACAGCCACACACACAGCCACACACACAGCCACACACACAGCCACACACACAGCCACACACACAGCCACACACACAGCCACACACACAGCCACACACACAGCCACACACACAGCCACACACACAGCCACACACACAGCCACACACACAGCCACACACACAGCCACACACACAGCCACACACACAGCCACACACACAGCCACACACACAGCCACACACACAGCCACACACACAGCCACACACACAGCCACACACACAGCCACACACACAGCCACACACACAGCCACACACACAGCCACACACACAGCCACACACACAGCCACACACACAGCCACACACACAGCCACACACACAGCCACACACACAGCCACACACACAGCCACACACACAGCCACACACACAGCCACACACACAGCCACACACACAGCCACACACACAGCCACACACACAGCCACACACACAGCCACACACACAGCCACACACACAGCCACACACACAGCCACACACACAGCCACACACACAGCCACACACACAGCCACACACACAGCCACACACACAGCCACACACACAGCCACACACACAGCCACACACACAGCCACACACACAGCCACACACACAGCCACACACACAGCCACACACACAGCCACACACACAGCCACACACACAGCCACACACACAGCCACACACACAGCCACACACACAGCCACACACACAGCCACACACACAGCCACACACACAGCCACACACACAGCCACACACACAGCCACACACACAGCCACACACACAGCCACACACACAGCCACACACACAGCCACACACACAGCCACACACACAGCCACACACACAGCCACACACACAGCCACACACACAGCCACACACACAGCCACACACACAGCCACACACACAGCCACACACACAGCCACACACACAGCCACACACACAGCCACACACACAGCCACACACACAGCCACACACACAGCCACACACACAGCCACACACACAGCCACACACACAGCCACACACACAGCCACACACACACACACACACACACACACACACACACACACACACACACACACACACACACACACACACACACACACACACACACACACACACACACACACACACACACACACACACACACACACACACACACACACACACACACACACACACACACACACACACACACACACACACACACACACACACACACACACACACACACACACACACACACACACACACACACACACACACACACACACACACACACACACACACACACACACACACACACACACACACACACACACACACACACACACACACACACACACACACACACACACACACACACACACACACACACACACACACACACACACACACACACACACACACACACACACACACACACACACACACACACACACACACACACACACACACACACACACACACACACACACACACACACACACACACACACACACACACACACACACACACACACACACACACACACACACACACACACACACACACACACACACACACACACACACACACACACACACACACACACACACACACACACACACACACACACACACACACACACACACACACACACACACACACACACACACACACACACACACACACACACACACACACACACACACACACACACACACACACACACACACACACACACACACACACACACACACACACACACACACACACACACACACACACACACACACACACACACACACACACACACACACACACACACACACACACACACACACACACACACACACACACACACACACACACACACACACACACACACACACACACACACACACACACACACACACACACACACACACACACACACACACACACACACACACACACACACACACACACACACACACACACACACACACACACACACACACACACACACACACACACACACACACACACACACACACACACACACACACACACACACACACACACACACACACACACACACACACACACACACACACACACACACACACACACACACACACACACACACACACACACACACACACACACACACACACACACACACACACACACACACACACACACACACACACACACACACACACACACACACACACACACACACACACACACACACACACACACACACACACACACACACACACACACACACACACACACACACACACACACACACACACACACACACACACACACACACACACACACACACACACACACACACACACACACACACACACACACACACACACACACACACACACACACACACACACACACACACACACACACACACACACACACACACACACACACACACACACACACACACACACACACACACACACACACACACACACACACACACACACACACACACACACACACACACACACACACCATATCAGACATACGGACATCATAGCTCGGTCAGAGAACAATTCACACACACCATATCAGGCACCAATATTCAGGTCTAGGACAAATAAACAATACAATGAGCATACAACTTCTTATTTCAACATCACACAATCATGAACATGTGTTAATGTGCAACTTCGTGGCGACATTCAGCACACGGTTGCGTCATTGAGTACACCACGTGCACTGATTCTCCAGACTGGTTACCTCTGGCCTTGCCAGACTTCTGGAAGAGCTCGCCCAGCTGCATAATCCCCTGCTCTTTGATCCGTATTGTCTCCTCATCGCTGATCGGAGGCTCAGGCGATTTGACTGCAAACAGACAACACATCTCCGTCAAATGGCATGGCATAAGCTGCTTTCAACATTGGTGGAAGTCAACAGAGTAAACAAATGCTTTATGTTAACAATTTATACAAGAGTAGCGGTAAGAAAGACAGCTAAATACTCGAGTGGGCCACTATTGTACCCAAATGATACAATGCATGCCACATAAATGTGGTACCAATGAGCTGACTGCTGGGTGATGCTTGATTGAATCTGGGAAAATTCTGCCCAGTAAGTAAGCCTCTAACTTTACTTTTGAAGTCTGAACTTAGCTTCTTTGAACTTTACTTTGTGCATACTGATGCATCTTGCGCATGGTGTTTCCAGTTTTTGTGGTGTCACAACCAAATATAAAAGTCAAGCCGAGTCATTTGAAATCATTGATGGCATCTGGATGCTATTCTTCAAATGTCTTTGTTAAATTGGAAGTAAGGAGGAAACACAGGTCAGACTGAAGCAAAAATAATGTCTGATAACTTATGTATCAAGAACAACTCAACTCAACATTTCTGTAGTATTTTCTTGCAAATAAAACTTCCAAGATTTGAATCTGTTTGTACAGTCAGCTAAAAGTCATAGGCCATGGGAGTCATGGCGACTGCAGCCCCAGACTGCAAAGTATGACATTTTTGATAGGATCTCGTCGGTGCGGGCCTGCCCTGGCTGGTGCGGGTTTGGATAAGCTGGTGCGGGGCGGTGCGGACCTGTAAAGTAAGGTACAATACCCATGGCAGTGTCGCGATAATAAAACAATGATTGCAAATCAGTGGTTTTTATTGGCATTACTGCCAAATAGCAGGCTCAATTTCCTGGTAAATTTCAGATATTTGTGAGAAAAACTTATTTCTAGATATGTTTACAAGAATTTCCCTACGGATGGGAAGTAGTTTTTTATGTAAAAGTATCTGAAACATCTTCTGAAGAAAACTGGTTTCATGACATTACTTGGTAAATGATAAAAACAAATTAGAGGCAACCCATACATTGGGTCATCTCAGGTCAGGTCACCAGGTCACGTGACTCCACCTCCAAACAAACTTGTGGTCGTACCACAGTCACAGTTTTTGGTGATCGGTTTTACAGATTTCATAAGGTCATATATATCTACAATTCGTGTATCTTGGATTTTTATATCAGCGACGTAAGGTCGGGTCAATTTCGTGACCTCCCATTATAAGTCAACGGGGAAATATTAAAATGTAAGGATATACAAAGGATTCCAAGGATACGCAAGATAGCAGTCTAATTTCTTCTGGATCATGTTATTATAGGCCATTCTTGATGACCTATGTGCCATTTTTGTTCAGTGACCCCTACGGGATCAGCTGAGGTCACCAACAGTTGTATGTCAATAACTCTCGACATAATGACGATATATAAGTGAAACCGACACCAATGTGTTTGTCTCGTCGAGGCACGTCTTCCCATATGCAACATGACGTACTTGGGTCACCACCTGAACCTTGACCTGAGGTCAAATTTTTAAGTTGACCTAACCTTGTCAATACTAATATTAGTCGAAGCGCCTTGATGAGACAAATACGATGGTGTCAAAATAATTGCCTTGTCGTTATTAGATAAAAAGCTATTCGTGAAAAACAGTTTTGTAAAAAAATGCCTTTTGACATTTGATGACCTCTGGAGCCTAAACTATTGACCTGAGGTCAAATCTGAGGACACCTTAGCGATTGCATTTTTAAGAGCTTTCCATTGCTGTATTTCGTTTGCTCTTAGCTATCATAGTTCCTGCGATATCTGGGGGTTTCTGAAGCGAAGTCCTAAAACTGGAAAATCTGACCTTCGATGACCTCTGGTGACCTCAATACCGACTTGATGAAAGCAAATATTCGAAGTAACTTCGAATGTGCTCGTCGAGATCTTTCGAACGCCCTTTTCTGCGTCTTTCTAGCCCTTTTAGTTTTCGAGTTAGGGGGGTCTAAACACCCCACCCCCCCCGGCACGGCGAAGGTGGCGCCGAGCACCGGCACGGCGCGGGTTAACCCTCGCCCTACGGGGGTCCTAAAACGCCCCCCCCCCCCCTGAGGTTTTTCTTGCATAACTTTTGAGACATGCGGCGCATCTTGCTGAAATTTTCAGTAGCTAAGTATACAACAATTATACGTATGATGTAAAAATGACATTGAAATTGGTTGAGAAATTTGGGAAATAATGATGTTTTGATGACGTCATGTTGGTGGAAAAACGATAAATGTTTGAAAAATCGTAGAAAACAGAGTTTTGAAGCAAATTGCAAACGCAAGTAAGCAAAGATATAAAATGTCATTTTCTTTAAAATGGCAATCTCGTATTTTTAAAAAAAAGTTTTTGACCCCCAAAATGAAGAAAAAAAATATTTTTTTGAAAAATCACCACAAAATAAAAAAATTCAAAGATGTTAAAATAAGGTATATATGTGAGAGAACGGAGTATGGAGAATACTCAAACCAAATTTCAAATAAATATCTCTATTTTGCACTGAGTGATGGCTCCCTAAGTGTAAGACATTCATGACGTCATTTTTTGGGACTTTTTTTGGCCAGATACGAATAAATAATTACCTTTTCTGTATTTCCGAGACACAACTGGTCTAGGAACATGCCTTTTTATTTACATTTACCAATTTCTCATTTTGAGGTTTTCTGACAGAGCAAAATCGCTGTTCTGGACGTGGTCGATCGAGGTCATTCACTTGACCTGGAAGGTCACTCGTTCACCCGAAACTTAAAAATTGCATACCGTTATATTCCAAATATGGCAACATGTTGGTTCTTACCGCGTTGCTCTATGTCGCTTGGTTTGGAAGTTAACAGGGGGGTCTTTTTAGGACCCCCGTAGGGCGAAGGTGAAAAAGCTCCCGTAGGGCGAGGGTTAAAAGTTACAGCCATTGATTGTAACATTTTGGCCGGAATCAACGGGGTATCTCGATTTTCCCCATTTTTTTTTTATACAGGGCCTCCTCGATGCCCTGATTCGGAAGATATGCCTCTATAGGGTGGTATTTTTCGTCGTTTACGAGTTACAGCCAATAGCATACTGGCAGTGTGATATTCCGGGTTGTCTCGATTTGCCCCACATTTTTGTTTTATACAGGGCCTCCTCGATGCGCTGATTCTGAAAATCTATATTACTATTTGATAAGCGTCTGTCTGTCTGTCATTCCGGAACGAATTTAACACAGTAAAGCGGCAGTTCTACATTGCAGTACCACATTGCTATAAGCACGTGATGTACGTGATTTTAAGGTTTTCAAACGAGTTTACGGATACTACCGAGTGGTGTATAATTCGTACATTTCCGACGCATTTGATACGATAGTTACAGACAGTTTTAGTTTGTGCAGCTGTGGGCGAAGGTTTGTGCTGTAACTAACATAGGAGGTGTTGATAATTATTTTACCGTACAAAAACAGTTTACGGATACGAGTTTTACATCGCTTCACTCCAGTCGAAAGCCAATCAGATCCGACCACGGATACTAGTGCCACAACCAATGTCAAGCAACCACGGAATCACTGCGAAACTAAGGTCATCGACATACGGTACGGCATATATCAATGAACATATACGCTAAGCCGGGGTGGAGTTTTCACGGGTTTAACGGGTGCCATAGGTGTTCCACGGGTATAATGGGTGAGTGCCGGCTATAACGGGGTTATCACGTGTTCCCAGGGTTGGAAAAGTTGCTGTTTGCTGGTGTACAGGGGCACCAGGAGATTTTGTACTCTGGAATTGTGACTGGAAATAATTAACTTTTTTGTACTCTTTGAATAGGCAATAAATATTCTTAGGAAACATGCCAAACTCATATGAATATTTGTGTTCCCAGGCACAGCAGACATCAATGAGAAAAAATTGAGCCACATCAAGCAGAAAACGATTTCCAACCTCCAAGAACCAAGTGTCTCTAAACTGAAACCTTCGGTCAGCAAGATGAAATGCCAGCGCCTACATTGTGTCATTCCAATGCATGTTTCAAATGAACATATTTATGTTTTAAATATAAACATGATGTATGATGCAGTCTTCTGTCTGAGAACAAACTGATCACAAATTATGGGTTAATCCAGACAACTCATTAGCAAATACTTAACCATGCGAGTAGGTGTAGGGCCAAAGTTAAAACACAGCTCTTCCTTAGGGCAGAGTACATGTCGCTTATCTCAAAAAGCGTCAGTCAGTGGTGTTAAAAATATCAAAAAACAAACAAACAAGAAACTAAGCACCCACCAATCTGACTCAATAATCACACACCGCCGTAGACACAGCACTACACAAATCAAAATAGCGTACCACGAGACGTCCTGCGCCGAAAATGTCTCTTATCTTCCTTCAGAAGAGATGAGCACAAGATTACGCTGCTGAGTACTTTCCTCGACGAATACCTTGTGTACCAAGTACCGTTTTCCCTTGCTGGAAAAGCTCATGGTACTTGGTGTTCGTTGAGAACAAGTACTATGCAGATAATCATTCTTTTAAAAGGTTAAATGATCAATTAAATGGTATGAAAAGAAAGTGCTTGCCTTCCTGATGCCAATGGTACCATTTTTTTGTTAAGACGACCACCTTTTTAGGCGTAAATAGCTAATGAGAATCCTTGTACTCAGTGTCTAAAACACCAGGTCACCAGGTGCATACCGGCGAAGCTTTATGTCCGATATATCTATCAATCGGGCTCGTTAGAGTCTAAATTAACTAAATATGAATGCAAAATGTTCGGCCTTATCAAAAAACTGAAATTCAAGAGCATCCGCTACGTGAAAGAGGTCGTATAACACCGTCTAAGGTATACTCGGCGCTCTTCTCAGTTGCTTTTCGGCAACTCTCAACTCGAGCTCAACGCTGATTGGTCCGTGTCCACACCGGGCACATTTCGTGAGGACAACACTATTTACACCGCAAGTCTTGGCTCCGCGCGCTCTCTCATGTTTTGCGACTATGATGCGCCATTAACGTATTTCAATTTCATGACCGTGATTATTTGGGCCTCAAGCCTTGGCCTTGGCCTCAAGCCTTGGCCTTGAGTATTTTGTTCGTACCACATCGTGTTCCAGGCATTTCAGTTTGTCGTCTTGTATCAGGTTAGTGGCTTGTTGGTCACCGAAGGTTAAAAATACAGGTTTTCTGGTCACATACGTACTAAAGTACTTCTTCAGTTTTCTACTGCCCAGTGTCCTAGCATTGGTAAATTTGGGTGGGAAACGACACCCTATGGATACTGTTTTTCCGCTCTCTTTCCCGAGTTTTACTGGGATTTTCAACTACTTATTTTAAAATGTATTGGATAATTGGAATCCTCACTGATTAATGGATGTAATAATGGGGACAGCCTGTGTAGGGAAAGAGGTAATAATTGGCATAGGTACCTAATATCTAATTCTGGTGAGCAGGTAATTGGATATTAATCAAACAGAGTGCATATGTTATTTGGTTGAATTTTCCGCTCTTTATGTTTATTTTAGCCAGAATTTTCCACTCCACACTCCAGCTCCAAAGCAATCCTAGTACCCTGCTACTGCCTGTGTACTAGTTAGGGCACATAGCATTGTCTCTTGGGCCCTTTATTACCATACAGCCTAATATGTAACTGCCATGAATATAATCCTATTTGTAATTATGTACTATTTTGTTCTGAGAAAATGTACTTCGCTACCAGCAAAAGTAAAATTCCCACCCTCGCGTTATTACCATGAATATACTACGGTAACGGTGGGGTTGGCGTCACCGTCCGGGGCTGGCGTCACCCTCGCGGCCGGGCAATCAAATCAAGGTTCAGGTTACTATCACCGTTGTTGGTCTGGAGTCATGGGGAAGCTTAATGACGTCACCAGATACGAGCGAATCTTAGGCCGCCCCGATTTAATAGCTACGAGCGGTAGGCCGAACCGATCGGAATCAATTAAACTTAACTAACCTAACCTAACCCCGCCATTAGGTCCGATCGGGCCGGCCTACAGCTCGTAGCCATTAAGTCCGATCGGGTCGGCCTACAGCTCGTAGTCATTAAGTCCGATCGGGTCGGCCTACAGCTCGTAGCCATTAAGTCCGATCGGGTCGGCCTACAGCTCGTAGCCATTAAGTCCGATCGCGACGAAACCTACTGCTCGTAGCCATTAAGTCCGATCAGGTCCGCCTAAGATTCGCTCGTAGCCAGAATCTGGTGACGTCATTAAGCTTCCCCATGACTCCAGACCAACAGCGGTGATACTAACCTGAACCTTGATTTAATTGCCCGGCCGCGAGGGTGACGCCAGCCCCGGACGGTGACGCCAACCCCACCGTTGCCTATACTACAACCTGTAATTATGTACTCAATTTTTCCAAGAAAATGTACTCAGCATACCAGCAAAAAAAAGTAAATTGCCAACCCTGCGTGTTCCCCAGGGGCACAACGGGTATTACGGGTGTATGTCGGGCACAGTAGGTTTTTGACGGGTACTTCGGGTGTATGACGGGTAAAAAACGGAGTATAGGTACGACAGGTGCCGCGGGTAGTACGGGTTATCAATCCCTAATTGCCTATCACTGGCTTGCACCACCACTGAACACCAGTAATCGCCCAGCGGAGCGGACGGGTTAGCACTAGTATGCCTCTATAGGGTGGTCTTTTTCGTTGTTTACAAGTTACAGCCATTGTAACATTTTGGCCGGAATCAACTCTATTTGCCCCAAATTGTGTATACAAGGCCTCTTCGATGCGCTGATTCCGAAAACACGCCTCTATAGGGTGGTATTTTTCGTCGTTTACGAGTTGTCTTGATTTGCTGTCTCGACACCCTGTTGATTCCCGACAAAATGTTACAATGGCTGTAACTCGGCAAACGACGAAAAATACCACCCTATAGACGCCCTGGTGGATCTGTCGTCAGTACGTTTGTCAGCACCAATCACAACCCAGTATTCTGCCTACGTCATGTCACGTGACCACAAAGGTAGGCAGAATACTGGGCCTTGATTGATAGGCAGGCAGAATACTGGGCCGTCATTGGTGCTGACAAACGTGCTGACGACAGATCGATCAGTGCTAGAGGCATATTTTTGGAATCAGCGAATCAAGGAGGCCCTGTATACAACATTTGGGGCAAATCGAGACACCCCAGAATATCACACTGCCAGTGTGATGGCTGTACCTTGTAAACAACGAAAAATACCACCCTATAGAGGCATATTTTCGGAATCAGCGCATCGAGGAGGCCCTGCATACAAAATGTGGGGGCAAATCGAGACACTCCGGAATATCACACTGCCAGTGTGATATTGACTGTAACTCGTAAACGACGACAAATGCCACCCTAGGCCCTGATCGATCTGTGGTCAGCACGTTTGTCAGCTGGAATGCGTGACGTCAGTGTCTACTTGTTTTGTGTCTACTTGTCTGCGAGAATCTACGGAAATGGCGCAGCAATGACAATCTCCTCCATACAAAGTAAGACACTTCATCTAGAAATGGACGAGGATTTCAGTTAAAATGTGTTTATCTCTTCAAGCTATTTCATAATAAAATACTCAAAAACTGTATACATTTTGATCAGAAACCATTCAAACAATTTAGCGAGTTAGAACCGCCATCTCTCTCTGCTGACGGGCTTTGCAGCACCGGTATCCGGCGCGCGACGTCACGAGTCACGTGACGTGACGTAGGCAGAATACTGGGCCGGCATTGGTGCTGACAAACGTGCTGACGACAGATCGAGCAAGGCCCTATAGAGGCATATTTTCGGAATCAGCGCATCAAGAAGGCCCTGTATACAAAATCTGGGGCAAATCGACACTCCGGAATATCACACTGCCAGTGTGATATCTGATGCTACTAACTTGACCAACGTTCGACACACTCCCTTGAAGTATGGGCGCCCTTTGCCTCCTAACTCGTAAGTGATTCATATCCCATACAAAGTTGAAAAGGATGTAGCAAAGGAAAGAGTACCAATTTCAGTAAATCACATATTGCAAAAATTGTGATCATTTTGGAGATTATAACCACGCATTTTAGATGTGGGAAGAATTGAGCATATCAGCAATATATACATTTATAATTAATTGTACATTGCTTATCACATCATATGCACGTTAAATTTACCTCACAATATCATAAGTTACTCGGTATCTTACTCTGTATTATTTTGCTTTAGGTCCAACAGCAGCTACAGATACAAGTAATGGTTTCTCTGTAGCTTTTAAATGTGCTGATTCCAAATATGATACTCATTGTTGGCGCAAACAAACTATTAAAGTATAATAACTTAAATATGTACCGACAGATCTGCTGCCGCTCCTCACCAGACGCAATGCTGTCGTGAACTATCGCCAGCCGATAGTCGGAGGCTGCTGATTGGTCGGATAAAATCGCAAGAATTAAAAAGCAGGCGAGGGTATTCGTTACTAGCATGCGATTGATTTGATGGCTCTTGTTTTATATCCCGCTTACGCGCGGCGTAAATACATCGGACAACATATTTACGCCGTATGGTTAGGTTTTGTCAAAGAGATGGTCTGGGGGGGGGGAGTCCGGGGCAACAGCCCCCCCCCCCCCCCCCCGTAGGGCCGCAGCGATCAAAGCGTTCTAAACGTGGGTCCCTGCGACCGTAATTACTGTAAAGGTTAGGTCAGGTTTGATTATGGTCTATTATATTACGCCAACAGCTCATTTGCGCCACAAATGGGGAATCATATTTGGAATCAGCACATCAAATCACCCTAGAAAATGCACAATTTATGCATGAAACAGGTGTTGGACTTGGAGTAAAATTGTACCACTTACTCTCTGAAGGCGGCCTTTATTATATTGATAACCCGTAATTATTTAAATCTGAACTATTTCCTTTTCAATCCATATTTACTTTTTTATTGGACATAATTAACACTAACAGTACAAATGCCACATTGGCAAAAGGCCATTGTTATTACTACCAATGAACAGATAGGCACCATCGGTATTAGCTGCGCAGGCGTCACACTTCCGTACACCAGCTGTAGGTAGTGTAACAAGGGGCGGGCGGTGCAGTCGGCTTGATAACGTCACTGGACGGGTATTTTTCACTATCAGTGGTGGAAGCCTGTTTACTACTCGATCAGACTTAATGTCAGGGTTAGGCTAGTTTAGGTGCCATAACCTAAACTAAACTAACCAAACCCCGCCATTGGCAATATTCCGCTTTTGCACACCTTTTTATAGGTAAATTGACTATTTTATACTAATTCTACATCTCATTTAATTAGAACTGCACTCAAAACAGGGACATTCTCAGTACTTACCAAACAATAATAATGTATATTACCCGACCACTAAACCCTATCATGCTCTCACTAAACTCTATTATGCTCTCACTAAACCCTATCATGCTCTCACTAAACCCTATCATGCTCTCACTAAACCCTATCATGCTCTATCATGCTCTCACTAAATCCCATCATGCTCTCACTAAACCCTATCATGCTCTCACTAAACCTCCGTTCCTGGCGGAGCGCAGGACTAGTTTGAGACTGAAGGGCGACCGCGCAGCAGCCACCACCACAATGTGACCTTGCTGGATACATATCTGATGCATCCATGCATGCATGACGATCCGGTAACATCCTAGATCTTGTCCTCACATCAGAGCCAGACAGGATTGGACTGCTTGAAGTGCTGCCACCTCTCCCTGGATGTGATCACAGTCCTACCGAGTTGCAATATACTTTTGCTATAGATCATCTCCATGAACCCAACCAGCCCTACAGTATTCCTCACAGATCCTGGCACAAGGGGAACTATGGTGCAATGTCCAATCGTCTTAACTGCATTGATTGGGACCTTGAACTATCCTACCTGAGTGTTGAAAACTCATTTAAACATTTTGTGTGTGCCTTGCATGGTCTTGTAGAAGACTGTGTGCCATTGAAACATAATCAAGTGAATGTGAAAACTCCTTGGCTCAAAACACCTCCTACTAGCCTTATAAGCAGCAGGCACACTGCATGGTGCCAGTACAAATATGCTATTAGTTTCATCAGTCTTGATCAGTTTTATCAGTCTTGCATCAGTTTGGACGGCACTCCCAAAATTCAACTGCTGCTTATGCATCTTTCCGGTTCTGGAACAATCGCTACAGGAGCTTTTCAGTTGCCTGCCAGGCAAGAATGAAGAGAACCTTGTGCTGCGCTCCAAGGACAACCCTAAACTCCTACACTCCTATATACGAAACAAGAAGGTGGGTCGGCCCACTGTCGGTCCTATCAGGCTCAATTCCGGGCACCCAACCGATGAACCTGGAGAAATAGTGGAATCAATTGCCTCCTCATTTTCCTGTGTACACCAAATATAGTCAAAATAATCCTTTTCCTCACCAGCGCTTTGACAGCAACATAGACCCTGTCTCATTCTCATTGGATAAAGTCCTCAAGGCCCTCCAAAACCTTGATGGTAACACTGTCATGGGACTTAACAACCTACATCCTCTCCTGCTAAAAAAAAACTGTGCCACACAGCTTGCTTACCCCCTCCATCTCATATTCACTCAGACTCTCAATGAAGGTCAGCTACCCAGTGATTGGAAATATTCCTTGGTCATCCCAATCTTTAAGAAGGGTGCAATGTATGACCTGTTGAATTACCATCCCATCAGCCTAACTTCTGTGTGTGGCAAGGTTTTTGAGAGCATCCTTTGTGAGCACCTGACAAAATATCTGGAATCCAACTCAATCCTGTCCCCCAACCAGTTTGGTTTTCGCACTTTGAGATCCACAATGGACCAGTTACTGCTGGTATATGATTATGTATCAAAGCACATAGATGAGGAAAGCATTGTTGATGTAATACTGTTTGACTTTAGTCAAACCTTTGATGTTGTAGTTCACAGTTTGTTCATCTCCAAGTTGCAATATTTAGGAATTCAAGGAAAAATCCTTCAATCCATCCTTTCCTTCCTCACCAACCGCTCAATGAAGGTCTGTGTTAATGGTCAAACAAGTCAGCCAAGACAAGTCCTCAGTGGAGAACCCAAAGGGTATGTCCTCAAGCCACTACTTTTTGGGGTTTATATCCATAGTATTGGCTCCAATTTATCCTGTAGCTATAAGATCTTTGCAGATGACCTCAAAATATATGCCTGTGTTAGCTATACTAATAAGCCATCACCTGCCCTGCCCCATCCTCCTCCAACATCGTTCAATGTGACATCAACAAGCTGTATTCCACTGCTTCATCCTGGGGCCTGTACATGAATGTGAAAAAGTGTGCAGTCCTCCACTTCTTGAGATCCTTTGCCAATTTGGCACCTCCAGCATATACTTTGAATGGCATTCCCATCCCTTCTGTTGACTCTTCCTCTGATCTTGGGAGTCTTGATTGATACCAGACTAAAATCCCATGGCCATATCCGAACAGTCACCCACAAGGCTGGTGGCCTTGCATATAGTTTCTTGAAGTCCACTGTGCCGATCCCCACAATTCATGCTCTCTCCTCACTACCCACATGCACCCAGTAATATAATATTGTTCTTGTGCTTGGAGCACAGGCCTTGTCCAGGACTTGAAATTGCTAGAAAATATCCAACGCTGCTGGACCAAACATACCACTGGAATGGAATCCTTGACCTATGGGGAAAGACTAAGAACCCTGAATCTCTACTCTATCCAGGGGAGACTGTTGTGTGCAGACCTCATTCAGTACTGAAAGATCTTGAATGATAAATCTGGCATCTCACCTGCTGATTTATTTCATAAGCCTCCTCAGAATCACACTCAGGCAACTGCCACAAAATCTCTCTCCCCCCCCCCCCCCTGTAATTCATACTGATGTTAGGAAGCATTCTTTTTCACAAAGGTGTATATCTGCATGGAACTCTTTACCTGCTAGCACTGTATGCGCACACAATGTAACTGCATTTAAACGCATGCTAGAGATCCATGATGCACTGTACACTTATGTATGTTGATTCTCACTTGGTAACTGCACTTTAGCTGTGTAAAATGGATGTTCCTCACTCAATTAGGTATACAAAACTTGTTATTATTCTGCTGAATTTTGTGTTAGGAGACACACCTCTCCAGTCAGTTTCTCCCCTTGATTTCTGCAACTTGTAAGTGATTCATGCTGACTGGCACATCTTTTGTGTCTGGGGTTCCTTGAGTCAAGGAGCCCCAGACTTCTGGAGATTTTGGACAGAAGGAACTTCCTTCTGTCCAAAACCTCCTGAAGCCAAATCCTCCACAATTCCTCTCTATGGATGCTTAGGAACCAAACCAGGTAAGTAAACCAGGTAAGTAAGCATAAAAAAAACAGCCCCATGTTGTTTACATTGCAGTTGTAATGGCGGAGTCAATGCAGTCGGCTGAGGCGATTGCCGGGTGATACAAATTATTATTGTTAGGTAAGTACTAAGAAAGGCCCTGTTTTGAGTGCAGTTCTTAATGAAATGAGTTGTGCAGAATTAGTATAAAATATTCCATTTTCCCATAAAAAGGTGTGCAAAAGCGGAATATAAACCGAATCTGCCATTATGTCTGATCAAGTAGTAAACAGGCCTACATCATTAAGTCTGATTGGGTCAGCCTACCACTCGTAGCCATTAAGTCTGATCGGGTCAGCCTAAGGTTCGCTCGTAGCAGAATCTGGTGACGTCATAAAGCTTTCCAATGACTCCAGACCAGCAACAGCAATAGTAATCTTGAACCTTGAATAAACTGGGGAGGTGCGTTACTGAAGTATTACCAAATACTCTCCCAGTGACATCATCAAGCCAGCTGCGCTGCCTGCCCCTTGTTACACTACCTACAGCTCAAGCTGGTGTACGGAAGTGATGCCTGCACAGCCAATACCAACACCAACTACTCACTACACACATTATGTTAAATCAATTCATAACCTCTTAAAGGGAATAGGTCACCACCTTGAACAAAGTCTTGAAATTTGGAAATATGGGTATTTTTAGGTGAAAAAAAACGAATGACATTTGTTTGGACAATAGATGGATATCTGTAAAAAAATGGTCATGTTTCTCTTTTCTCCTTCATGGCCATAACAATCTTCATGACAATTATGATATGCATATGGTAGCTTGGATATAGCAACTATTGCACACAATAATGACAGACTTCAGGCATATATATATATGCAGGCTGCTTGTAACGTAAACAACCATTGTGAGGACCCAAAACAAGTTTTGGGGAAATGAAACTTCTAAAAGGGGCCCACTAGTCCTGTCAAAATTACTTAACATAGGAAGCACATTTTTTCACAGAACCCATTTTTCGATATGCTCTACAAATCTGCTTTCTCAGTTCAAAACCCCATGTTAAAGGTGAACTATTCCCTTTAAGTGTGCAATACAGCATCTAGAAAAAGAGAACAAATCAGACACAAAATTAGCATACTAAAGCATAAGTGTTTTAAAGTATACTCGAATGTTCTAAATGAATTAATCAGAATGACAGCTAGAGCGACTGTAGGCGAAAGCAACGCAGAGCGTATATCACTATTCATCGCAAAATAAATAGGTACACACAAACACAGCACTGCCAAGATAAAGAAGGTCTTACCTATTTTACTGTAAAGTTCAATTCCTTTATCCTTATCCGAATTTGAAATAGCTTGCGCCCTCTCAAGAAGCGCAGCCGACGCCATGGCTCCTGCCGGGAATCTGCAATTGTCACTGCCACTTAGACAAACACAACGCATATCAAACGTACTCTGTCAAACCAGAGTACTTATATAATGAGTAGGTTCAAGTTTGGCGACTGCCATGGCTACGTCAGACCTGGTTCAAACTAGAATAAACTTACTATCTTACCATATCAACTATTTCTGGTACGCTTTTTGGAATAGTTCTCATTATCTTTTAGAATTTCAACTATATAGTAGAATATGGTTATCACATCGGAAAATATCTTAATAGAAAACGAAATATATTTAATACAATTTGGTGTGTATTGGAATTAAAATAATATTTAAAGTTCATTTCTACATCAATTTTATTGAGAAAAAAAGCCTATGAACACCATTTTAACGATACATCACAATTAGTCAGCTGTAACCGAGTTTACATTCAGGCCGGAAATTTCGAAGCACCAGGCCGTCGCCGGGCCAACAAGCCAGCGGCGGCGGCCGGCCGGCCCCGCGGCGATACAGTCTCTGGCAAGGCGTCGCAGCTGCTTCTCACCAACTTGCGGCCGGTGCGACGGCGGCGGTGTACAGCCCCTGACACCGGACCCCGCTCTGGCGCGCCGTGTGGGCGGAATATGCCTCCACTCGACCAATAATTGTGAGCGATTGGAGTGTCTCAGGTAAAATCGGAGGCCATTACAAGAGTCTTGAAGAAACGAGCTTCAATTGAGCATAAATACTTGTATCTATCTCTCTTAGATAACAAATTGTAGGGGGTGACTACCAAGCCACTTTGCATTGCATTAGCACTGTGGAGCGGGATTCGACTGCCATGGTGATGTCACGGCTACCAAACAACTTGCGCCCCCACCCGTGTCAAACAAGCCAGTCACCGTGATGTTTAGCTTGCAGCTGCTAAATTAAAAACAAGCTCAATTTAAGTTGATTCATCTCAAAATTTGTATTTATTTCGAGAAGCTGAACAGCATTGGTAGGACCGGCGCCACATATTTTCAGTTGGGGGCAGCTTTTCCAGAAAAAAGGCCCTTGGCCAAAAGGGCCCACCCAGCCTGCAATATAATGTAATATATATTTAATATAATTTCCGTCTTTCTCGTCCCCGCACGGATTACCATTTATTTATGATCAAACTTGAACACTTTACATAGAGCATCACAGCCTGTATTTTCAAGTTGCATTTTGGCATCACACAGTTCAAGTTTGTACTCAATGTGAGTTATGTGACTAAGTTATCAACTATAACTTTTTTCATTTCTTGCGACATGTACGAAGTATGTTTACTATAGTTCACTAGTTACCAGAAGTAATTTACTAGTCATCACATTTTCTGTCGGTGCTATCATCTCAGACGTTGCCAGGATTTCGCCCAGGGGGGCGCCTCGAAAGGACCCCTTCCCGAACGTTGAAAGGGCCCCTTTCCAAGCGTTGAAAGGGCCAAACAAAACGGATGAAAAGGCACGTTACTAGGATGAAAAAATGCAGTATGACAGGAATGGTATGGACTAGAGGTGCCACTTTTCTACCGCTTACCCACGAGACGTGGGTAGTTAC
>JAXIVJ010011183.1:0-5000 GCA_036785665.1 Chirona hameri
CAACACCGCCTCCGGGCAAACTACACCGCCTCCTTGCATACCACACCGCCTCCGGGCATACAACACCGCCGCCGGGCATACTACACCGCCTCCGGGCATACCACACCGCCTCCGGGCATACAACACCGCCTCCGGGCATACTACACCGCCTCCGGGCATACCACACCGCCTCCGGGCATACAACACCGCCTCCGGCATACAACACCGCCTCCGGGCATACCACACCGTCTCACGTCATCATCAGCAACATCATCAGCAACATCATCAGCAACATCATCAGCAACATCACCAGCAACATCATCATCAACATCATCAGCAACATCATCAGCAACATCATCAGCAACATCATCATCAACATCATCATCAACAGCAACATCATCATCAGCAACATCATCATCAGCAACATCATCATCATCATCATCATCATCATCATCATCATCATCATCATCATCATCATCATCATCATCATCATCATCATCATCATCATCATCATCATCATCATCATCATCATCATCATCATCATCATCATCATCATCATCATCATCATCATCATCATCATCATCATCATCATCATCATCATCATCATAATCATCATCAGCATCATCATCTTCATCATCATCATCATCATCATCATCATCATCATCATCATCATCATCATCATCATCATCATCATCATCATCATCATCATCATCATCATCATCATCATCATCATCATCATCATCATCATCATCATCATCATCATCATCATCATCATCATCATCATCATCATCATCATCATCATCATCATCATCATCATCATCATCATCATCATCATCATCATCATCATCATTATCATCATCATGCCCGGAGGCGGTGTTGTACCGCCTCCGGGCATACCACACCGCCTCCGGGCATACAACACCGCCTCCGGGCATACTACACCGCCTCCGGGCATACCACACCGCCTCCGGGCATACAACACCGCCTCCGGGCATACTACACCGCCTCCGGGCATACCACACCGCCTCCGGGCATACAACACCGCCTCCGGGCATACTGCACCGCCTCCGGGCATACCACACCGCCTCCGGGCATACAACACCGCCTCCGGGCATACTACACCGCCTCCGGGCATACCAGACCGCCTCAGGGCATACAACACCGCCTCCGGGCATACAACACCGCCTCCGGGCATACCACATCGCCTCCGGGCATACAACACCGCCTCCGGGCATACAACACCGCCTCCGGGCATACCACACCGCCTCCGGGCATACAACACCGCCTCCGGGCATACAACACCGCCTCCGGGCATACCACACCGTCTCACGTCATCATCAGCAACATCATCAGCAACATCATCAGCAACATCATCAGCAACATCATCAACAACATCATCATCAGCAACATCATCATCAGCAACATCATCATCAGCAACATCATCATCATCATCATCATCATCATCATCATCATCATCATTATCATCATCATGCCCGGAGGCGGTGTTGTACCGCCTCCGGACATACCACACCGCCTCCGGGCATACAACACCGCCTCCGGGCATACTACACCGCCTCCGGGCATACCACACCGCCTCCGGGCATACAACAACGCCTCCGGGCATACTGCACCGCCTCCGGGCATACCACACCGCCTCCGGGCATACAACACCGCCTCCGGGCATACTACACCGCCTCCGGGCATACCAGACCGCCTCAGGGCATACAACACCGCCTCCGGGCATACAACACCGCCTCCGGGCATACCACACCGCCTCCGGGCATACAACACCGCCTCCGGGCATACAACACCGCCTCCGGGCATACCACACCGCCTCCGGGCATACAACACCGCCTCCGGGCATACAACACCGCCTCCGGGCATACTACACCGCCTCCGGGCATACCACACCGCCTCCGGGCATACAACACCGCCTCCGGGCATACTACACCGCCTCCGGGCATACCAGACCGCCTCAGGGCATACAACACCGCCTCCGGGCATACAACACCGCCTCCGGGCATACCACACCGCCTCCGGGCATACAACACCGCCTCCGGGCATACAACACCGCCTCCGGGCATACCACACCGCCTCCGGGCATACAACACCGCCTCCGGGCATACAACACCGCCTCCGGGCATACCACACCGTCTCACGTCATCATCAGCAACATCATCAGCAACATCATCAGCAACATCGCCAGCAACATCATCAGCAACATCATCAGCAACATCATCAGCAACATCATCAGCAACATCATCAGCAACATCATCATCAACATCATCATCAACATCATCATCAACATCATCATCAACATCATCAGCAACATCATCAGCAACATCATCAGCAACATCATCAGCAACATCATCAACAACATCATCATCAGCAACATCATCATCAGCAACATCATCATCAGCAACATCATCATCATCTTCATCATCATCATCATCACCATCATCATCATCATCATCATCATCATCATCATCATCATCATCATCATCATCATCATCGTCATCATCATCATCATCATCATCATCATCATCATCATCATCATCATCATCATCATCATCATCATCATCATCATCATCATCATCATCATCATCATCATCATCATCATCATCATCATCATCATCATCATCATCATCATCATCATCATCATCATCATCATCATCATCATCATCATCATCATCATCATCATCATCATCATCATCATCATCATCATCATCATCATCATCATCAGCAACATCATCCTCAGCAACATCATCATCAGCAACATCATCATCAGCAACATCATCATCATCATCATCATCATCATCATCATCATCATCATCATCATCATCATCATCATCATCATCATCATCATCATCATCATCATCATCATCATCATCATCATCATCATCATCATCATCATCATCATCATCATCATCATCATCATCATCATCATCATCATCATTATCATCATCATGCCCGGAGGCGGTGTTGTACCGCCTCCGGGCATACCACACCGCCTCCGGGCATACAACACCGCCTCCGGGCATACTACACCGCCTCCGGGCATACCACACCGCCTTCGGGCATACAACACCGCCTCCGGGCATACTACACCGCCTCCGGGCATACCACACCGCCTCCGGGCATACAACACCGCCTCCGGGCATACTGCACCGCCTCCGGGCATACCACACCGCCTCCGGGCATACAACACCGCCTCCGGGCATACTACACCGCCTCCGGGCATACCAGACCGCCTCAGGGCATACAACACCGCCTCCGGGCATACAACACAGCCTCCGGGCATACCACACCGCCTCCGGGCATACAACACCGCCTCCGGGCATACAACACCGCCTCCGGGCATACCACACCGCCTCCGGGCATACAACACCGCCTCCGGGCATACAACACCGCCTCCGGGCATACCACACCGTCATCATCAGCAACATCATCAGCAACATCATCAGCAACATCACCAGCAACATCATCAGCAACATCATCAGCAACATCATCAGCAACATCATCAGCAACATCATCAGCAACATCATCATCAATATCATCATCAACATCATCATCAACATCATCATCAACATCATCATCAACATCAACATCATCATGAACATCATCATCAACATCATCATCAACATCATCATCAACATCATCATCAACATCATCATCAACATCATCATCAACATCATCATCAACATCATCATCAACATCATCATCAACATCATCATCAACATCATCAGCAACATAATCAGCAACATCATCATCAACATCATGAGCAACATCATCAACAACATCATCATCAGCAACATCATCATCAGCAAAATCATCATCAGCAACATCATCATCATCATCATCATCATCATCTTCATCATAATCATCATCATCATCATCATCATCATCATCATCATCATCATCATCATCATCATCATCATCATCATCATCATCATTATCATCATCATGCCCGGAGGCGGTGTTGTACCGCCTCCGGGCATACCACACCGCCTCCGGGCATACAACACCGCCTCCGGGCATACTACACCGCCTCCGGGCATACCACACCGCCTCCGGGCAAACAACACCGCCTCCGGGCATACTACACCGCCTCCGGGCATACCACACCGCCTCCGGGCATACAACACCGCCTCCGGGCATACTGCACCGCCTCCGGGCATACCACACCGCCTCCGGGCATACAACACCGCCTCCGGGCAAACTAAACCGCCTCCGGGCATACCAGACCGCCTCAGGGCATACAACACCGCCTCCGGGCAAACAACACCGCCTCCGGGCATATCACACCGCCTCCGGGCATACAACACCGCCTCCGGGCATACAACACCGCCTCCGGGCATACCACACCGCCTCCGGGCATACAACACCGCCTCCGGGCATACAACACCGCCTCCGGGCATACCAGACCGTCTCACGTCATCATCAGCAACATCATCAGCAACATCATCATCAACATCATCATAAACATCATCATCAACATCATCATCAACATCATCATCAACATCATCATCAACATCATCATCAACATCATCATCAACAACATCATCAACATCATCATCAACATCATCAGCAACATCATCAGCAACATCATCCTCAACATCATCAGCAACATCATCATCAACATCATCATCAGCAACATCATCATCAGCAACATCATCATCAGCAACATCATCATCAGCAACATCCTCATCAGCAACATCATCATCAGCAACATCATCCTCAGGAACATCATCATCAGCAACATCATCATCAGCAACATCATCATCATCATCATCATCATCATCATCATCATCATCATCATCATCATCATCATCATCATCATCATCATCATCATCATCATCATCATCATCATTATCATCATCATGCCCGGAGGCGGTGTTGTACCGCCTCCGGGCATACCACACCGCCTCCGGGCATACAACACCGCCTCCGGGCATACTACACCGCCTCCGGGCATACCACACCGCCTCCGGGCATACAACACCGCCTCCGGGCATATTACA
>JAXIVJ010011183.1:12500-25000 GCA_036785665.1 Chirona hameri
ACATCATCATCAGCAACATCATCATCAGCAACATCATCATCAGCAACATCCTCATCAGCAACATCATCATCAGCAACATCATCCTCAGGAACATCATCATCAGCAACATCATCATCAGCAACATCATCATCATCATCATCATCATCATCATCATCATCATCATCATCATCATCATCATCATCATCATCATCATCATCATCATCATCATCATCATCATTATCATCATCATGCCCGGAGGCGGTGTTGTACCGCCTCCGGGCATACCACACCGCCTCCGGGCATACAACACCGCCTCCGGGCATACTACACCGCCTCCGGGCATACCACACCGCCTCCGGGCATACAACACCGCCTCCGGGCATACTACACCGCCTCCGGGCATACCACACCGCCTCCGGGCATACAACACCGCCTCCGGGCATACTGCACCGCCTCCGGGCATACCACACCGCCTCCGGGCATACAACACCGCCTCCGGGCATACTACACCGCCTCCGGGCATACCAGACCGCCTCAGGGCATACAACACAGCCTCCGGGCATACAACACCGCCTCCGGGCATACCACACCGCCTCCGGGCATACAACACCGCCTCCGGGCATACAACACCGCCTCCGGGCATACCACACCGCCTCCGGGCATACAACACCGCCTCCGGGCATACAACACCGCCTCCGGGCATACAACACCGCCTCCGGGCATACCACACCGCCTCCGGGCATACAACACCGCCTCCGGGCATACAACACCGCCTCCGGGCATACCACACCGCCTCCGGGCATACAACACCGCCTCCGGGCATACAACACCGCCTCCGGGCATACCACACCGTCTCACGTCATCATCAGCAACATCATCAGCAACATCATCAGCAACATCGCCAGCAACATCATCAGCAACATCATCAGCAACATCATCAGCAACATCATCAGCAACATCATCAGCAACATCATCATCAACATCATCATCAACATCATCATCAACATCATCATCAACATCATCAGCAACATCATCAGCAACATCATCAGCAACATCATCAGCAACATCATCAACAACATCATCATCAGCAACATCATCATCAGCAACATCATCATCAGCAACATCATCATCATCTTCATCATCATCATCATCACCATCATCATCATCATCATCATCATCATCATCATCATCATCATCATCATCATCATCATCATCATCATCATCATCATCATCATCATCATCATCATCATCATCATCATCATCATCATCATCATCATCATCATCATCATCATCATCATCATCATCATCATCATCATCATCATCATCATCATCATCATCATCATCATCATCATCATCATCATCATCATCATCATCATCATCATCATCATCATCATCATCATCATCATCATCATCATCAGCAACATCATCCTCAGCAACATCATCATCAGCAACATCATCATCAGCACACATCATCATCATCATCATCATCATCATCATCATCATCATCATCATCATCATCATCATCATCATCATCATCATCATCATCATCATCATCATCATCATCATCATCATCATCATCATCATCATCATCATCATCATCATCATCATCATCATTATCATCATCATGCCCGGAGGCGGTGTTGTACCGCCTCCGGGCATACCACACCGCCTCCGGGCATACAACACCGCCTCCGGGCATACTACACCGCCTCCGGGCATACCACACCGCCTCCGGGCATACAACACCGCCTCCGGGCATACTACACCGCCTCCGGGCATACCACACCGCCTCCGGGCATACAACACCGCCTTCGGGCATACTGCACCGCCTCCGGGCATACCACACCGCCTCCGGGCATACAACACCGCCTCCGGGCATACTACACCGCCTCTGGGCATACCAGACCGCCTCAGGGCATACAACACCGCCTCCGGGCATACAACACAGCCTCCGGGCATACCACACCGCCTCCGGGCATACAACACCGCCTCCGGGCATACAACACCGCCTCCGGGCATACCACACCGCCTCCGGGCATACAACACCGCCTCCGGGCATACAACACCGCCTCCGGGCATACCACACCGTCCCACGTCATCATCAGCAACATCATCAGCAACATCATCAGCAACATCACCAGCAACATCATCAGCAACATCATCAGCAACATCATCAGCAACATCATCAGCAACATCATCAGCAACATCATCATCAATATCATCATCAACATCATCATCAACATCATCATCAACATCATCATCAACATCAACATCATCATGAACATCATCATCAACATCATCATCAACATCATCATCAACATCATCATCAACATCATCATCAACATCATCATCAACATCATCATCAACATCATCATCAACATCATCATCAACATCATCATCAACATCATCAGCAACATAATCAGCAACATCATCATCAACATCATGAGCAACATCATCAACAACATCATCATCAGCAACATCATCATCAGCAAAATCATCATCAGCAACATCATCATCATCATCATCATCATCATCTTCATCATAATCATCATCATCATCATCATCATCATCATCATCATCATCATCATCATCATCATCATCATCATCATCATCATCATTATCATCATCATGCCCGGAGGCGGTGTTGTACCGCCTCCGGGCATACCACACCGCCTCCGGGCATACAACACCGCCTCCGGGCATACTACACCGCCTCCGGGCATACCACACCGCCTCCGGGCAAACAACACCGCCTCCGGGCATACTACACCGCCTCCGGGCATACCACACCGCCTCCGGGCATACAACACCGCCTCCGGGCATACTGCACCGCCTCCGGGCATACCACACCGCCTCCGGGCATACAACACCGCCTCCGGGCAAACTAAACCGCCTCCGGGCATACCAGACCGCCTCAGGGCATACAACACCGCCTCCGGGCAAACAACACCGCCTCCGGGCATATCACACCGCCTCCGGGCATACAACACCGCCTCCGGGCATACAACACCGCCTCCGGGCATACCACACCGCCTCCGGGCATACAACACCGCCTCCGGGCATACAACACCGCCTCCGGGCATACCAGACCGTCTCACGTCATCATCAGCAACATCATCAGCAACATCATCATCAACATCATCATAAACATCATCATCAACATCATCATCAACATCATCATCAACATCATCATCAACATCATCATCAACATCATCATCAACAACATCATCAACATCATCATCAACATCATCAGCAACATCATCAGCAACATCATCCTCAACATCATCAGCAACATCATCATCAACATCATCATCAGCAACATCATCATCAGCAACATCATCATCAGCAACATCATCATCAGCAACATCCTCATCAGCAACATCATCATCAGCAACATCATCCTCAGGAACATCATCATCAGCAACATCATCATCAGCAACATCATCATCATCATCATCATCATCATCATCATCATCATCATCATCATCATCATCATCATCATCATCATCATCATCATCATCATCATCATCATCATTATCATCATCATGCCCGGAGGCGGTGTTGTACCGCCTCCGGGCATACCACACCGCCTCCGGGCATACAACACCGCCTCCGGGCATACTACACCGCCTCCGGGCATACCACACCGCCTCCGGGCATACAACACCGCCTCCGGGCATATTACACCGCCTCCGGGCATACCACACCGCCTCCGGGCATACAACACCGCCTCCGGGCATACTGCACCGCCTCCGGGCATACCACACCGCCTCCGGGCATACAACACCGCCTCCGGGCATACTACACCGCCTCCGGGCATACCAGACCGCCTCAGGGCATACAACACCGCCTCCGGGCATACAACACCGCCTCCGGGCATACCACACCGCCTCCGGGCATACAACACCGCCTCCGGGCATACAACACCGCCTCCGGGCATACCACACCGCCTCCGGGCATACAACACCGCCTCCGGGCATACAACACCGCCTCCGGGCATACCAGACCGTCTCACGTCATCATCAGCAACATCATCAGCAACATCATCATCAACATCATCATAAACATCATCATCAACATCATCATCAACATCATCATCAACATCATCATCAACATCATCATCAACATCATCATCAACAACATCATCAACATCATCATCAACATCATCAGCAACATCATCAGCAACATCATCCTCAACATCATCAGCAACATCATCATCAACATCATCATCAGCAACATCATCATCAGCAACATCATCATCAGCAACATCATCATCAGCAACATCCTCATCAGCAACATCATCATCAGCAACATCATCCTCAGGAACATCATCATCAGCAACATCATCATCAGCAACATCATCATCATCATCATCATCATCATCATCATCATCATCATCATCATCATCATCATCATCATCATCATCATCATCATCATCATCATCATCATCATCATCATCATCATCATCATCATCATCATCATCAGCAACATCATCAGCAACATCATCAGCAACATCACCAGCAACATCATCAGCAACATCATCAGCAACATCATCAGCAACATCATCAGCAACATCATCATCAACATCATCATCAACATCATCATCAACATCATCATCAACATCATCATCAACATCATCATCAACAACATCATCAACATCATCATCAACATCATCAGCAACATCATCAGCAACATCATCCTCAACATCATCAGCAACATCATCATCAACATCATCATCAGCAACATCATCATCAGCAACATCATCATCAGCAACATCATCATCAGCAACATCCTCATCAGCAACATCATCATCAGCAACATCATCCTCAGGAACATCATCATCAGCAACATCATCATCAGCAACATCATCATCATCATCATCATCATCATCATCATCATCATCATCATCATCATCATCATCATCATCATCATCATCATCATCATCATCATCATCATCATTATCATCATCATGCCCGGAGGCGGTGTTGTACCGCCTCCGGGCATACCACACCGCCTCCGGGCATACAACACCGCCTCCGGGCATACTACACCGCCTCCGGGCATACCACACCGCCTCCGGGCATACAACACCGCCTCCGGGCATACTACACCGCCTCCGGGCATACCACACCGCCTCCGGGCATACAACACCGCCTCCGGGCATACTGCACCGCCTCCGGGCATACCACACCGCCTCCGGGCATACAACACCGCCTCCGGGCATACTACACCGCCTCCGGGCATACCAGACCGCCTCAGGGCATACAACACAGCCTCCGGGCATACAACACCGCCTCCGGGCATACCACACCGCCTCCGGGCATACAACACCGCCTCCGGGCATACAACACCGCCTCCGGGCATACCACACCGCCTCCGGGCATACAACACCGCCTCCGGGCATACAACACCGCCTCCGGGCATACAACACCGCCTCCGGGCATACCACACCGCCTCCGGGCATACAACACCGCCTCCGGGCATACAACACCGCCTCCGGGCATACCACACCGCCTCCGGGCATACAACACCGCCTCCGGGCATACAACACCGCCTCCGGGCATACCACACCGTCTCACGTCATCATCAGCAACATCATCAGCAACATCATCAGCAACATCGCCAGCAACATCATCAGCAACATCATCAGCAACATCATCAGCAACATCATCAGCAACATCATCAGCAACATCATCATCAACATCATCATCAACATCATCATCAACATCATCATCAACATCATCAGCAACATCATCAGCAACATCATCAGCAACATCATCAGCAACATCATCAACAACATCATCATCAGCAACATCATCATCAGCAACATCATCATCAGCAACATCATCATCATCTTCATCATCATCATCATCACCATCATCATCATCATCATCATCATCATCATCATCATCATCATCATCATCATCATCATCATCATCATCATCATCATCATCATCATCATCATCATCATCATCATCATCATCATCATCATCATCATCATCATCATCATCATCATCATCATCATCATCATCATCATCATCATCATCATCATCATCATCATCATCATCATCATCATCATCATCATCATCATCATCATCATCATCATCATCATCATCATCATCATCATCATCATCATCATCATCAGCAACATCATCCTCAGCAACATCATCATCAGCAACATCATCATCAGCAACATCATCATCATCATCATCATCATCATCATCATCATCATCATCATCATCATCATCATCATCATCATCATCATCATCATCATCATCATCATCATCATCATCATCATCATCATCATCATCATCATCATCATCATCATCATCATCATCATTATCATCATCATGCCCGGAGGCGGTGTTGTACCGCCTCCGGGCATACCACACCGCCTCCGGGCATACAACACCGCCTCCGGGCATACTACACCGCCTCCGGGCATACCACACCGCCTCCGGGCATACAACACCGCCTCCGGGCATACTACACCGCCTCCGGGCATACCACACCGCCTCCGGGCATACAACACCGCCTTCGGGCATACTGCACCGCCTCCGGGCATACCACACCGCCTCCGGGCATACAACACCGCCTCCGGGCATACTACACCGCCTCTGGGCATACCAGACCGCCTCAGGGCATACAACACCGCCTCCGGGCATACAACACAGCCTCCGGGCATACCACACCGCCTCCGGGCATACAACACCGCCTCCGGGCATACAACACCGCCTCCGGGCATACCACACCGCCTCCGGGCATACAACACCGCCTCCGGGCATACAACACCGCCTCCGGGCATACCACACCGTCCCACGTCATCATCAGCAACATCATCAGCAACATCATCAGCAACATCACCAGCAACATCATCAGCAACATCATCAGCAACATCATCAGCAACATCATCAGCAACATCATCAGCAACATCATCATCAATATCATCATCAACATCATCATCAACATCATCATCAACATCATCATCAACATCAACATCATCATGAACATCATCATCAACATCATCATCAACATCATCATCAACATCATCATCAACATCATCATCAACATCATCATCAACATCATCATCAACATCATCATCAACATCATCATCAACATCATCATCAACATCATCAGCAACATAATCAGCAACATCATCATCAACATCATGAGCAACATCATCAACAACATCATCATCAGCAACATCATCATCAGCAAAATCATCATCAGCAACATCATCATCATCATCATCATCATCATCTTCATCATAATCATCATCATCATCATCATCATCATCATCATCATCATCATCATCATCATCATCATCATCATCATCATCATCATTATCATCATCATGCCCGGAGGCGGTGTTGTACCGCCTCCGGGCATACCACACCGCCTCCGGGCATACAACACCGCCTCCGGGCATACTACACCGCCTCCGGGCATACCACACCGCCTCCGGGCAAACAACACCGCCTCCGGGCATACTACACCGCCTCCGGGCATACCACACCGCCTCCGGGCATACAACACCGCCTCCGGGCATACTGCACCGCCTCCGGGCATACCACACCGCCTCCGGGCATACAACACCGCCTCCGGGCAAACTAAACCGCCTCCGGGCATACCAGACCGCCTCAGGGCATACAACACCGCCTCCGGGCAAACAACACCGCCTCCGGGCATATCACACCGCCTCCGGGCATACAACACCGCCTCCGGGCATACAACACCGCCTCCGGGCATACCACACCGCCTCCGGGCATACAACACCGCCTCCGGGCATACAACACCGCCTCCGGGCATACCAGACCGTCTCACGTCATCATCAGCAACATCATCAGCAACATCATCATCAACATCATCATAAACATCATCATCAACATCATCATCAACATCATCATCAACATCATCATCAACATCATCATCAACATCATCATCAACAACATCATCAACATCATCATCAACATCATCAGCAACATCATCAGCAACATCATCCTCAACATCATCAGCAACATCATCATCAACATCATCATCAGCAACATCATCATCAGCAACATCATCATCAGCAACATCATCATCAGCAACATCCTCATCAGCAACATCATCATCAGCAACATCATCCTCAGGAACATCATCATCAGCAACATCATCATCAGCAACATCATCATCATCATCATCATCATCATCATCATCATCATCATCATCATCATCATCATCATCATCATCATCATCATCATCATCATCATCATCATCATTATCATCATCATGCCCGGAGGCGGTGTTGTACCGCCTCCGGGCATACCACACCGCCTCCGGGCATACAACACCGCCTCCGGGCATACTACACCGCCTCCGGGCATACCACACCGCCTCCGGGCATACAACACCGCCTCCGGGCATATTACACCGCCTCCGGGCATACCACACCGCCTCCGGGCATACAACACCGCCTCCGGGCATACTGCACCGCCTCCGGGCATACCACACCGCCTCCGGGCATACAACACCGCCTCCGGGCATACTACACCGCCTCCGGGCATACCAGACCGCCTCAGGGCATACAACACCGCCTCCGGGCATACAACACCGCCTCCGGGCATACCACACCGCCTCCGGGCATACAACACCGCCTCCGGGCATACAACACCGCCTCCGGGCATACCACACCGCCTCCGGGCATACAACACCGCCTCCGGGCATACAACACCGCCTCCGGGCATACCAGACCGTCTCACGTCATCATCAGCAACATCATCAGCAACATCATCATCAACATCATCATAAACATCATCATCAACATCATCATCAACATCATCATCAACATCATCATCAACATCATCATCAACATCATCATCAACAACATCATCAACATCATCATCAACATCATCAGCAACATCATCAGCAACATCATCCTCAACATCATCAGCAACATCATCATCAACATCATCATCAGCAACATCATCATCAGCAACATCATCATCAGCAACATCATCATCAGCAACATCCTCATCAGCAACATCATCATCAGCAACATCATCCTCAGGAACATCATCATCAGCAACATCATCATCAGCAACATCATCATCATCATCATCATCATCATCATCATCATCATCATCATCATCATCATCATCATCATCATCATCATCATCATCATCATCATCATCATCATCATCATCATCATCATCATCATCAGCAACATCATCAGCAACATCATCAGCAACATCACCAGCAACATCATCAGCAACATCATCAGCAACATCATCAGCAACATCATCAGCAACATCATCATCAACATCATCATCAACATCATCATCAACATCATCATCAACATCATCATCAACATCATCAGCAACATCATCAGCAACATCATCAGCAACATCATCAGCAACATCATCAACAACATCATCATCAGCAACATCATCATCAGCGACATCATCATCAGCAACATCATCATCATCATCATCATCATCATCATCATCATCATCATCATCATCATCATCATCATCATCATCATCATCATCATCATCATCATCATCATCATCATCATCATCATCATCATCATCATCATCATCATCATCATCATCATCATCATCATCATCATCATCATCATCATCATCATCATCATCATCATCATCATCATCATCATCATCATCATCATCATCATCATCATCATCATCATCATCATCATCATCATTATCATCATCATCATGCCCGGAGGCGGTGTTGTACCGCCTCCGGGCATACCACACCGCCTCCGGGCATACAACACCGCCTCCGGGCATACTACACCGCCTCCGGGCATACCACACCGCCTCCGGGCATACAACACCGCCTCCGGGCAAACTACACCGCCTCCTTGCATACCACACCGCCTCCGGGCATACAACACCGCCTCCGGGCATACTACACCGCCTCCGGGCATACCACACCGCCTCCGGGCATACAACACCGCCTCCGAGCATACTACACCGCCTCCGGGCATACCACACCGCCTCCGGGCATACAACACCGCCTCCGGGCATACAACACCGCCTCCGGGCATACCACACCGTCTCACGTCATCATCAGCAACATCATCAGCAACATCATCAGCAACATCATCAGCAACATCACCAGCAACATCATCATCAACATCATCAGCAACATCATCAGCAACATCATCAGCAACATCATCATCAACATCATCATCAACAGCAACATCATCATCAGCAACATCATCATAAGCAACATCATCATCATCATCATCATCATCATCATCATCATCATCATCATCATCATCATCATCATCATCATCATCATCATCATCATCATCATCATCATCATCATCATCATCATCATCATCATCATCATCATCATCATCATTATCATCATCATGCCCGGAGGCGGTGTTGTACCGCCTCCGGACATACCACACCGCCTCCGGGCATACAACACCGCCTCCGGGCATACTACACCGCCTCCGGGCATACCACACCACCTCCGGGCATACAACACCGCCTCCGGGCATACTACACCGCCTCCGGGCATACCACACCGCCTCCGGGCATACAACACCGCCTCCGGGCATACAACACCGCCTCCGGGCATACCACACCGCCTCCGGGCATACAACACCGCCTCCGGGCATACAACACCGCAAACGGGCATACCACACCGTCTCACGTCATCATCAGCAACATCATCAGCAACATCATCAGCAACATCATCAGCAACATCACCAGCAACATCATCAGCAACATCATCAGCAACATCATCAGCAACATCATCATCAACATCATCATCAACATCATCATTAACATCATCATCAACATCAACATCATCATCAACATCATCATCAACATCATCATCAACATATCATCAACATCATCATCAACATCATCATCATCATCATCATCATCATCATCATCATCATCATCATCATCATCATCATCATCATCATCATCATCATCATCATCATCATCATCATCATTATCATCATCATGCCCGGAGGCGGTGTTGTACCGCCTCCGGGCATACCACACCGCCTCCGGGCATACAACACCGCCTCCGGGCATACTACACCGCCTCCGGGCATACCACACCGACTCCGGGCATACAACACCGCCTCCGGGCATACCACACCGTCTCACGTCATCATCAGCAACATCATCAGCAACATCATCAGCAACATCACCAGCAACATCATCAGCAACATCATCAGCAACATCATCAGCAACATCATCAGCAACATCATCAGCAACATCATCATCAATATCATCATCAACATCATCATCAACATCATCATCAACATCATCATCAACATCAACATCATCATGAACATCATCATCAACATCATCATCAACATCATCATCAACATCATCATCAACATCATCATCAACATCATCATCAACATCATCATCAACATCATCATCAACATCATCATCAACATCATCATCAACATCATCAGCAACATAATCAGCAACATCATCATCAACATCATGAGCAACATCATCAACAACATCATCATCAGCAACATCATCATCAGCAAAATCATCATCAGCAACATCATCATCATCATCATCATCATCATCTTCATCATAATCATCATCATCATCATCATCATCATCATCATCATCATCATCATCATCATCATCATCATCATCATCATCATCATTATCATTATCATGCCCGGAGGCGGTGTTGTACCGCCTCCGGGCATACCACACCGCCTCCGGGCATACAACACCGCCTCCGGGCATACTACACCGCCTCCGGGCATACCACACCGCCTCCGGGCAAACAACACCGCCTCCGGGCATACTACACCGCCTCCGGGCATACCACACCGCCTCCGGGCATACAACACCGCCTCCGGGCATACTGCACCGCCTCCGGGCATACCACACCGCCTCCGGGCATACAACACCGCCTCCGGGCAAACTAAACCGCCTCCGGGCATACCAGACCGCCTCAGGGCATACAACACCGCCTCCGGGCAAACAACACCGCCTCCGGGCATATCACACCGCCTCCGGGCATACAACACCGCCTCCGGGCATACAACACCGCCTCCGGGCATACCACACCGCCTCCGGGCATACAACACCGCCTCCGGGCATACAACACCGCCTCCGGGCATACCAGACCGTCTCACGTCATCATCAGCAACATCATCAGCAACATCATCATCAACATCATCATAAACATCATCATCAACATCATCATCAACATCATCATCAACATTATCATCAACATCATCATCAACATCATCATCAACAACATCATCAACATCATCATCAACATCATCAGCAACATCATCAGCAACATCATCCTCAACATCATCAGCAACATCATCATCAACATCATCATCAGCAACATCATCATCAGCAACATCATCATCAGCAACATCATCATCAGCAACATCCTCATCAGCAACATCATCATCAGCAACATCATCCTCAGGAACATCATCATCAGCAACATCATCATCAGCAACATCATCATCATCATCATCATCATCATCATCATCATCA
>JAXIVJ010011183.1:30000-35000 GCA_036785665.1 Chirona hameri
GGCATACTGCACCGCCTCCGGGCATACCACACCGCCTCCGGGCATACAACACCGCCTCCGGGCATACTACACCGCCTCCGGGCATACCAGACCGCCTCAGGGCATACAACACAGCCTCCGGGCATACAACACCGCCTCCGGGCATACCACACCGCCTCCGGGCATACAACACCGCCTCCGGGCATACAACACCGCCTCCGGGCATACCACACCGCCTCCGGGCATACAACACCGCCTCCGGGCATACAACACCGCCTCCGGGCATACAACACCGCCTCCGGGCATACCACACCGCCTCCGGGCATACAACACCGCCTCCGGGCATACAACACCGCCTCCGGGCATACCACACCGCCTCCGGGCATACAACACCGCCTCCGGGCATACAACACCGCCTCCGGGCATACCACACCGTCTCACGTCATCATCAGCAACATCATCAGCAACATCATCAGCAACATCGCCAGCAACATCATCAGCAACATCATCAGCAACATCATCAGCAACATCATCAGCAACATCATCAGCAACATCATCATCAACATCATCATCAACATCATCATCAACATCATCATCAACATCATCAGCAACATCATCAGCAACATCATCAGCAACATCATCAGCAACATCATCAACAACATCATCATCAGCAACATCATCATCAGCAACATCATCATCAGCAACATCATCATCATCTTCATCATCATCATCATCACCATCATCATCATCATCATCATCATCATCATCATCATCATCATCATCATCATCATCATCATCATCATCATCATCATCATCATCATCATCATCATCATCATCATCATCATCATCATCATCATCATCATCATCATCATCATCATCATCATCATCATCATCATCATCATCATCATCATCATCATCATCATCATCATCATCATCATCATCATCATCATCATCATCATCATCATCATCATCAGCAACATCATCCTCAGCAACATCATCATCAGCAACATCATCATCAGCAACATCATCATCATTATCATCATCATCATCATCATCATCATCATCATCATCATCATCATCATCATCATCATCATCATCATCATCATCATCATCATCATCATCATCATCATCATCATCATCATCATCATCATCATCATCATCATCATCATCATCATTATCATCATCATGCCCGGAGGCGGTGTTGTACCGCCTCCGGGCATACCACACCGCCTCCGGGCATACAACACCGCCTCCGGGCATACTACACCGCCTCCGGGCATACCACACCGCCTCCGGGCATACAACACCGCCTCCGGGCATACTACACCGCCTCCGGGCATACCACACCGCCTCCGGGCATACAACACCGCCTCCGGGCATACTGCACCGCCTCCGGGCATACCACACCGCCTCCGGGCATACAACACCGCCTCCGGGCATACTACACCGCCTCTGGGCATACCAGACCGCCTCAGGGCATACAACACCGCCTCCGGGCATACAACACAGCCTCCGGGCATACCACACCGCCTCCGGGCATACAACACCGCCTCCGGGCATACAACACCGCCTCCGGGCATACCACACCGCCTCCGGGCATACAACACCGCCTCCGGGCATACAACACCGCCTCCGGGCATACCACACCGTCTCACGTCATCATCAGCAACATCATCAGCAACATCATCAGCAACATCACCAGCAACATCATCAGCAACATCATCAGCAACATCATCAGCAACATCATCAGCAACATCATCAGCAACATCATCATCAATATCATCATCAACATCATCATCAACATCATCATCAACATCATCATCAACATCAACATCATCATGAACATCATCATCAACATCATCATCAACATCATCATCAACATCATCATCAACATCATCATCAACATCATCATCAACATCATCATCAACATCATCATCAACATCATCATCAACATCATCATCAACATCATCAGCAACATAATCAGCAACATCATCATCAACATCATGAGCAACATCATCAACAACATCATCATCAGCAACATCATCATCAGCAAAATCATCATCAGCAACATCATCATCATCATCATCATCATCATCTTCATCATAATCATCATCATCATCATCATCATCATCATCATCATCATCATCATCATCATCATCATCATCATCATCATCATCATTATCATCATCATGCCCGGAGGCGGTGTTGTACCGCCTCCGGGCATACCACACCGCCTCCGGGCATACAACACCGCCTCCGGGCATACTACACCGCCTCCGGGCATACCACACCGCCTCCGGGCAAACAACACCGCCTCCGGGCATACTACACCGCCTCCGGGCATACCACACCGCCTCCGGGCATACAACACCGCCTCCGGGCATACTGCACCGCCTCCGGGCATACCACACCGCCTCCGGGCATACAACACCGCCTCCGGGCAAACTAAACCGCCTCCGGGCATACCAGACCGCCTCAGGGCATACAACACCGCCTCCGGGCAAACAACACCGCCTCCGGGCATATCACACCGCCTCCGGGCATACAACACCGCCTCCGGGCATACAACACCGCCTCCGGGCATACCACACCGCCTCCGGGCATACAACACCGCCTCCGGGCATACAACACCGCCTCCGGGCATACCAGACCGTCTCACGTCATCATCAGCAACATCATCAGCAACATCATCATCAACATCATCATAAACATCATCATCAACATCATCATCAACATCATCATCAACATCATCATCAACATCATCATCAACATCATCATCAACAACATCATCAACATCATCATCAACATCATCAGCAACATCATCAGCAACATCATCCTCAACATCATCAGCAACATCATCATCAACATCATCATCAACATCATCATCAACATCATCATCAACATCATCATCAACATCATCATCAACATCATCATCAACATCATCATCAACATCATCATCAACATCATCATCAACATCATCATCAACATCATCAGCAACATAATCAGCAACATCATCATCAACATCATGAGCAACATCATCAACAACATCATCATCAGCAACATCATCATCAGCAAAATCATCATCAGCAACATCATCATCATCATCATCATCATCATCTTCATCATAATCATCATCATCATCATCATCATCATCATCATCATCATCATCATCATCATCATCATCATCATCATCATCATCATCATTATCATTATCATGCCCGGAGGCGGTGTTGTACCGCCTCCGGGCATACCACACCGCCTCCGGGCATACAACACCGCCTCCGGGCATACTACACCGCCTCCGGGCATACCACACCGCCTCCGGGCAAACAACACCGCCTCCGGGCATACTACACCGCCTCCGGGCATACCACACCGCCTCCGGGCATACAACACCGCCTCCGGGCATACTGCACCGCCTCCGGGCATACCACACCGCCTCCGGGCATACAACACCGCCTCCGGGCAAACTAAACCGCCTCCGGGCATACCAGACCGCCTCAGGGCATACAACACCGCCTCCGGGCAAACAACACCGCCTCCGGGCATATCACACCGCCTCCGGGCATACAACACCGCCTCCGGGCATACAACACCGCCTCCGGGCATACCACACCGCCTCCGGGCATACAACACCGCCTCCGGGCATACAACACCGCCTCCGGGCATACCAGACCGTCTCACGTCATCATCAGCAACATCATCAGCAACATCATCATCAACATCATCATAAACATCATCATCAACATCATCATCAACATCATCATCAACATTATCATCAACATCATCATCAACATCATCATCAACAACATCATCAACATCATCATCAACATCATCAGCAACATCATCAGCAACATCATCCTCAACATCATCAGCAACATCATCATCAACATCATCATCAGCAACATCATCATCAGCAACATCATCATCAGCAACATCATCATCAGCAACATCCTCATCAGCAACATCATCATCAGCAACATCATCCTCAGGAACATCATCATCAGCAACATCATCATCAGCAACATCATCATCATCATCATCATCATCATCATCATCATCATCATCATCATCATCATCATCATCATCATCATCATCATCATCATTATCATCATCATGCCCGGAGGCGGTGTTGTACCGCCTCCGGGCATACCACACCGCCTCCGGGCATACAACACCGCCTCCGGGCATACTACACCGCCTCCGGGCATACCACACCGCTTCCGGGCATACAACACAACCTCCGGGCATATTACACCGCCTCCGGGCATACCACACCGCCTCCGGGCATACAACACCGCCTCCGGGCATACTGCACCGCCTCCGGGCATACCACACCGCCTCCGGGCATACAACACCGCCTCCGGGCATACTACACCGCCTCCGGGCATACCAGACCGCCTCAGGGCATACAACACCGCCTCCGGGCATACAACACCGCCTCCGGGCATACCACACCGCCTCCGGGCATACAACACCGCCTCCGGGCATACAACACCGCCTCCGGGCATACCACACCGCCTCCGGGCATACAACACCGCCTCCGGGCATACAACACCGCCTCCGGGCATACCAGACCGTCTCACGTCATCATCAGCAACATCATCAGCAACATCATCATCAACATCATCATAAACATCATCATCAACATCATCATCAACATCATCATCAACATCATCATCAACATCATCATCAACATCATCATCAACAACATCATCAACATCATCATCAACATCATCAGCAACATCATCAGCAACATCATCCTCAACATCATCAGCAACATCATCATCAACATCATCATCAGCAACATCATCATCAGCAACATCATCATCAGCAACATCATCATCAGCAACATCCTCATCAGCAACATCATCATCAGCAACATCATCCTCAGGAACATCATCATCAGCAACATCATCATCAGCAACATCATCATCATCATCATCATCATCATCATCATCATCATCATCATCATCATCATCATCATCATCATCATCATCATCATCATCATCATCATCATC
>JAXIVJ010011183.1:37500-44395 GCA_036785665.1 Chirona hameri
TCATCATCAACATCATCATCAACATCATCAGCAACATAATCAGCAACATCATCATCAACATCATGAGCAACATCATCAACAACATCATCATCAGCAACATCATCATCAGGCAAAATCATCATCAGCAACATCATCTTCATCATCATCATCATCATCTTCATCATAATCATCATCATCATCATGATCATCATCATCTCATCATCATCATCATCATCATCATCATCATCATCATCCATCATTATCATCATCATGCCCGGAGGCGGTGTTGTACCGCCTCCGGGCATACCACACCGCCTCCGGGCATACAACACCGCCTCCGGGCATACTACACCGCCTCCGGGCATACCACACCGCCTCCGGGCAAACAACACCGCCTCCGGGCATACTACACCGCCTCCGGGCATACCACACCGCCTCCGGGCATACAACACCGCCTCCGGGCATACTGCACCGCCTCCGGGCATACCACACCGCCTCCGGCATACAACACCGCCTCCGGGCAAACTAAACCGCCTCCGGGCATACCAGACCGCCTCAGGCATACAACACCGCCTCCGGGCAAACAACACCGCCTCCGGGCATATCACACCGCCTCCGGGCATACAACACCGCCTCCGGGCATACAACACCGCCTCCGGGCATACCACACCGCCTCCGGGCATACAACACCGCCTCCGGGCATACAACACCGCCTCCGGCATACAACACCGCCTCCGGGCATACAACACCGCCTCCGGGCATACCACACCGCCTCCGGGCATACAACACCGCCTCCGGGCATACAACACCGCCTCCGGCATACCATGACCGTCTCACGTCATCATCAGCAACATCATCAGCAACATCATCATCAACATCATCATAAACATCATCATCAACATCATCATCAACATCATCATCAACATCATCATCAACATCATCATCAACATCATCATCAACAACATCATCAACATCATCATCAACATCATCAGCAAACATCATCAGCAACATCATCCTCAACATCATCAGCAACATCATCATCAACATCATCATCAGCAACATCATCATCAGCAACATCATCATCAGCAACATCATCATCAGCAACATCCTCATCAGCAACATCATCATCAGCAACATCATCCTCAGGAACATCATCATCAGCAACATCATCATCAGCAACATCATCATCATCATCATCATCATCATCATCATCATCATCATCATCATCATCATCATCATCATCATCATCATCATCATCATCATCATCATCATCATTATCATCATCATGCCCGGAGGCGGTGTTGTACCGCCTCCGGGCATACCACACCGCCTCCGGGCATACAACACCGCCTCCGGGCATACTACACCGCCTCCGGGCATACCACACCGCCTCCGGGCATACAACACCGCCTCCGGGCATACTACACCGCCTCCGGGCATACCACACCGCCTCCGGGCATACAACACCGCCTCCGGGCATACTGCACCGCCTCCGGGCATACCACACCGCCTCCGGGCATACAACACCGCCTCCGGGCATACTACACCGCCTCCGGGCATACCAGACCGCCTCAGGGCATACAACACAGCCTCCGGGCATACAACACCGCCTCCGGGCATACCACACCGCCTCCGGGCATACAACACCGCCTCCGGGCATACAACACCGCCTCCGGGCATACCACACCGCCTCCGGGCATAACAAACACCGGCCTCCGGGCATACAACACCGCCTCGGGCATACAACACCGCCTCCGGGCATACCACACCGCCTCCGGGCATACAACACCGCCTCCGGCATACAACACCGCCTCCGGGCATACACACCGCCTCCGGGCATACAACACCGCCTCCGGGCATAACAACACCGCCTCCGGGCATACCACACCGTCTCACGTCATCATCAGCAACATCATCAGCAACATCATCAGCAACATCGCGCCAGCAACATCATCAGCACATCATCAGCAACATCATCAGCAACATCATCAGCAATACATCATCAGCAACATCATCATCAACATCATCATCAACATCATCATCAACATCACTCATCAACATCATCAGCAACATCATCAGCACATCATCAGCAACATCATCAGCAACATCATCAACAACATCATCATCAGCAACATCATCATCAGCAACATCATCATCAGCAACATCATCATCATCTTCATCATCATCATCATCACCATCATCATCATCATCATCATCATCATCATCATCATCATCATCATCATCATCATCATCATCATCATCATCATCATTCATCATCATCATCATCATCATCATCATCATCATCATCATCATCATCATCATCATCATCATCATCATCATCATCATCATCATCATCATCATCATCATCATCATCATCATCATCAATCATCATCATCATCATCATCATCATCATCATCATCATCATCATCATCAGCAACATCATCCTCAGCAACATCATCATCAGCAACATCATCATCAGCAACATCATCATCATTATCATCATCATCATCATCATCATCATCATCATCATCATCATCATCATCATCATCATCATCATCATCATCATCATCATCATCATCATCATCATCATCATCATCATCATCATCATCATCATCATCATCATCATCATCATCATTATCATCATCATGCCCGGAGGCGGTGTTGTACCGCTCCGGGCATACCACACCGCCTCCGGGCATACAACACCGCCTCGGGCATACTACACCGCCTCCGGGCATACCACACCGCCTCCGGGCATACAACACCGCCTCCGGGCATACTACACCGCCTCCGGCATACCACACCGCCTCCGGGGCATACAACACGCCTCCGGGCATACTGCACCGCCTCCGGGCATACCACACCGCCTCCGGGAATACAACACCGCCTCCGGGCATACTACACCGCCTCTGGGCATACCAGACCGCCTCAGGGCATACAACACCGCCTCCGGCATACAACACAGCCTCCGGGCATACCACACCGCCTCCGGGCATACAACACCGCCTCCGGGCATACAACACCGCCTCCGGGCATACCACACCGCCTCCGGGCATACAACACCTGCCTCCCGGGCATACAACACCGCCTCCGGGCATACCACACCGTCTCACGTCATCATCAGCACACATCAGCAATCATCAGCAACATCACCAGCAACATCATCAGCAACATCATCAGCAACATCATCAGCAACATCATCAGAACATCATCAGCAACATCATCAGCAATATCATCATCAACATCATCATCAACATCATCATCAACATCATCATCAATCATCATCATCAATCATCAACATCATCATGCACATCACATCATCATCAACATCATACATCATCATAATCAACATCATCATCAACATCCATCACTCAACATCATCTGTCAACATCATCATCACATCATCTACAGTCATCAACATCATTCATCAACATCATCAGCAACATAATCAGCAACAATCATCAGCAACATCATCAGCAACATGCATCATCAGCAACACATCATCAGCAACATCATCATCAGCAACATCATCATCAGCAACATCATCATCATCTTCATCATCATCATCATCTTCATCATCATCATCATCATCATGCATCATCATCATCATCATCATCATCATCATCATCATCATCATCATCATCATCATTCATCATTATCATCATCATGCCGGAGGGTGTTCCGGTGTTGTACCGCCTCCGGGGCATACCACACCGCCTCCGGGCATACAACACCGCCTCCGGGCATACTACACCGCCTCCGGGCATACCACAGCTCGCCTCCGGGCAAACAACACCGCCTCCGGGGCATACTACACCGCCTCCGGGCATACCACCACCGCCTCCGGCATCACAACACCGCCTCCGGGGCATACTGCAGCCGCCTCCGGGCATACCACACCGCCTCCGGGCATACAACACCGCCTCCGGCAAACTAAACCGCCTCCGGGCATACCAGACCGCCTCAGGGCATACAACACCGCCTCCGGGCAAACAACACCGCCTCCGGGCATATCACACCCGCCTCCGGGCATAACAACACCGCCTCCGGGCCATGACAACACCGCCTCCGGGCATACCACACCGCCTCCGGGCATACAACACCGCCGTCCGGGCATACAACACCGCCTCCGGGCATACCAGACCGTCTCACGTCATCATCAGCAACATCATCAGCAACATCATCATCAACATCATCATAACATCATCATCAACATCAATCATCATCAACATCATCATCAACATCATCATCAACATCATCATCACATCAACATCATCATCAAACATCATCACATCATCATCAACATCATCAGCAACATCAACAGCAACATCATCCTCAACATCATCAGCAACATCATCAATCAACATCATCATGCATCAGCAACATCATCATCAGCAACATCATCATCAGCAACATCATCATCAGCAACATCCCATCAGCAACATCATCATCAGCAACATCATCCTCAGGAACATCATCATCAGCAACATCATCATCAGCAACATCATCATCATCATCATCATCATCATCATCATCATCATCATCATCATCATCATCATCATCATTCATCATCATCACTCATCATCATCAATCATCATCATTATCATCATCATGCCGGAGGCGGTGTTGTACCGCCTCCGGGCATACCACACCGCCTCCCGGGCATACAACACCGCCTCCGGGCATACTACAATCCGCCTCCGGCATACCACAGCCGGCCTCCGGGCATACAACACCGCCTCCGGGCATACTACACCGCCTCGGGCATTCAACCACACCGCCTCCGGGCATACAACACCGCCTCCGGGCATACTGCACCGCCTCCGGGCATACCACACGGCCGCCTCCGGGCATACAACACCCCGCCTCCGGCAGCATACTACACCGCCTCCGGCATACCAGACCGCCTCAGGGCTATACAAACACCGCCTCCGGGCATACAACACCGCCTCCGGGCATACCACACCGCCTCCGGGCATACAACACCGCCTCCGGGCATACAACACCGCCTCCGGCATACCACACCGCCTCCAGGGCATACAAACACCGCCTCCCGGGCATACAACACCGCCTCCGGGCATACCAGACCGTCTCACGTCATCATCAGCAACATCATCAGCAACATCATCATCAACATCATCATAAACATCATCATCAACATCATCATCAACATCATCATCAACATCATCATCAACATCATCATCAACATCATCATCACAACATCATCAACATCATCATCAACATCATCAGCAACATCATCAGCAACATCATCCTCAACATCATCAGCAACATCATCATCAACATCATCATCAGCAACATCATCATCAGCAACATCATCATCAGCAACATCATCATCAGCAACATCCTCATCAGCAACATCATCATCAGCAACATCATCCTCAGGAACATCATCATCAGCAACATCATCATCAGCAACATCATCATCAATCATCATCATCATCATCATCATCATCATCATCATCTTCATCATCATCATCTCATCATCATCATCATCATCATCATCATCATCATCATCATCATATCATCATCATCATCATCATCAGCAACATCATCAGCAACATCATCAGCAACATCACCAGCAACATCATCAGCAACATCATCAGCGAACAATCATCAGCAACATCATCAGCAACATCATCATCAACATCATCATCAACATCATCATCAACATCATCATCAACATCATCAGCAACATCATCAGCAACATCATCAGCAACATCATCAGCAACATCATCAACAACATCATCATCAGCAACATCATCATCAGCGACATCATCAACAGCAACATCATCATCATCATCATCTCATCATCCATCATCATCAGTCATCATCATCATCATCATCATCATCATCATCATCATCATCATCATCATCATCATCATCATCATCATCATCATCATCATCATCATCATCATCATCATCATCAATCATCATCTCACATCATCATCATCATCATCATCATCATCATCATCATCATCATCATCATCATCATCATCATCATCATCATCATCACTCATCATCATCATCATCATTATCATCATCATCATGCCCGGAGGCGGTGTTGTACCGCCTCCGGGCATACCCACACCGCCTCCGGGCATACAACACCGCCTCCGGGCATACTACACCGCCTCCGGGCATACCACACCGCCGCTCCGGGCATACGAACACCGCCTCCGGGCAAACTACACCGCCTCCCTTGCATACCACACCGCCTCCGGGCATACAACACCGCTCCGGGCATACTACACCGCCTCCGGGCATACCACACCGCCTCCGGCATAACAACACCGCCTCCGGCATACTACACCGCCTCCGGGCATACCACACCGCCTCCGGGCATACAACACCGCCTCCGGGCAATACAACACCGCCTCCGGGCATACCACACCGTCTCACGTCATCATCAGCAACATCATCAGCAACATCATCAGCAACATCATCAGCAACATCACCAGCAATCATCAAATCATCAGCAACATCATCAGCAACATCATCAGCAACATCATCATCAACATCATCATCATCATCATCATCATCATCATCATCATCATCATCATCATCATCATCATCATCATCATCATCATCATCATCATCATCATCATCATCATCATCATCATCATCATCATCTTCATCATCATCATCACATCATCATCGATCATCATCATCATCATCATCATCATCATCATCATCATCATCATCATCATCATCATCATCATCATCATCATCATCATCATCATCATCATCATCATCATCATCATCATCATCATCATCATCATCATCATCCATCATCATCATCATCATCATCATCATTATCATCATCATGCCGGAGGCGGTGTTGTACCGCCTCGGACATACCACACCGCTCCGGGCATACAACACCGCCGCTCCCGGG
>JAXIVJ010011184.1:0-27500 GCA_036785665.1 Chirona hameri
CGATTGAAGCATGTCATATTCTTAAGTGTTTGTATGTATGTATGTATGTATGTATGTATGTATGTATGTATGTATGTATGTATGTATGTATGTATGTATGTATGTATGTATGTATGTATGTATGTATGTATGTATGTATGTATGTATGTATGTATGTATGTATGTATGTATGTATGTATGCACGTATGCATGCACGCACGCACGTATGTATGTATGTATGTATGTATGTATGTATGTATGTATGTATGTATGTATGTATGTATGTATGTATGTATGTATGTATTTATGTATGTATGTATGTATGTATGTATGTATGTATGTATGTATGTATGTATGTATGTATGTATGTATGTATGTATGTATGTATGTATGTATGTATGTATGTATGTATGTATGTATGTATGTATGTATGTATGTATGTGTGTGTATGTATGTATGTATGTATGCATGTATGTATGTATGTATGTATGTATGTATGTATGTATGTGTATGTATGTATGTATGTATGTATGTATGTATGTAGGTAGGTAGGTAGGTATGTATGTATGTATGTATGTATGTGTTTGTATGTATGTATGTATGTATGCATGCATACATGTACTATGTATGTGCGCGCGCAAGTGGACTTAAATTGTTCAACGCAATAAACCGTCTAAAATATATTGATGTGTGACTACATATCGATGCAGTTATTGCTCACAATCCGCGATGTCATTGTTGTGCTATCTCATTTGTGTCTAGTTCTCCGAGTGATTTTAATTGTTTCCATTTATCATTATGTTTGTCTATTTTGTTTGCTAGTCTGGCGGAGTGAAACTCCTTGTCAGCTTCCAATTTTAAGCTATTTAGAAACTGCTGTAGTGATGGTTTGCAATTATGGTGTCTAGCACTGTATATGGTTATTTTTGCTACGCTGTATATAGTTATTTGTATATCATCACAGTCGCTCAGATTTGGAAAGAACTTTCCTTATCAGTACGAGTCCGAAATGCGAAGGAAGTGTATTTTATATTTTATAAATGAAGCTTTGCACCGCCATACACTCCCAGAAAAGATGATATATTGTCTCCACATGTGAAGAGCAAAATGTACATACATTGGTATCAGCTTTGCCTATTATATGTAAAAATTTGTTTGTGGTTATAATTCTTGAAATTAACCGAAAGTGGAAAGCTTTAATGTATGTGTTTCTAGTAGCCGCACTTACGTCGCGCATGCTTCCCGGATGAAAATGATGTATATCTTTAATCCACTTTCCTTCCAGGTTTTTCTGTGATTTCTTATACTTCTTTCTCAGACACGTGATATATGTGTTATATGTAATACGTGAAATTCTAGAGTTTCCAAGTACTATTCTTATTTTATGAGGTATAAGAGGGTAGACGATAAGTGATTTATAGTTTGAATCTTTGACAATGCTTGGGATATTTCTAATGAGAGACGCATAGCAGAGAAACGTCATGCGAATACCATACACTGTTTCTATCTCTTCTTTAGTATATAGAGTTCCTGTTGTGTTGTTTATGAGGTCTGCAACAAATCTCAAACCTTTGTTATCCCATGTTTTTACGATGCCATTAGGACATTTTGAAACATTTGTGAACCAAAGTTTTTCAGTTAATATATCTTCACTGTTTGGAATGGATAAACCGCAAAACTCACTCCATGCTCCGATTACCTCTTTCCAAAAGGGGGCTGCTATCTTATTTTTCACTTGGAAAGGGCTGTCATTCCATATGTTAGTAGTTCATGAATAGGGGGAAGTTCTTTCCGAATTATAATGGCCCAGTCATGCTGGGATGTGTAAAGTCACATCCATGTCGTCTTCATACTTTAACGAAACTGCCGACATCAATCATTTCTAGTCCATCTTGTTCGAGCCCTTAAACAATTTTAGATCGTTTAACACTGTCGTTTTTATCCCCCCATAGAAACCGAAATAGTGTTGTTTCAATCTGCATTGTGTCTTTTTTCGAAGGCGCGGGTAGTGCTAAAAATAAATGAATCAGTTGGGATATAAGCAAAGATTTAATGACAGTAATTTTACCGATAATCGTTATGTCTTCTTTTCCATTGCAAAATGTGTTTTTCGATTCGGGGTAGTCTATACTTCAGGTTTGTTGTGATTATGGATTGGTTGTTGCTATTAAAAACTATACCTAGGATTTTTAGTTCGTTGACGTACTGTATCTCATGGGAATCAGCTTGTGAATGTAATGAATGTGAATTATTCCCGATTGGGAGACATTTGGTCTTGTCCACATTTAATTGCAAACCTGACAAGGATGAGAATGTTTTTATTTCTGATATTGCACCAGTTATTGATTGTTTGTCGTTAAGGAACAAAATCAAATCGTCGGCATACTGAGAGTCGAACTTCCATTTCGTTGTGAATTGTGATGCCGCGCATTACAGTCGATTTCCGGATGTGATTTGCTAAAGGTTCCACAGCAAGATTAAAGAGGTATCCTGAAGCCGGATCCCCTTGTCTTATTCCACGTTTCATGCCAATTTTTTCACCTAGATATCCATCTAAAAGATGTATGTAAACACTAACAGTATACGGCACAATACAACCGAAATACGACATACGCGGCGCAGTTTATCACAATTTTCTGACCAAGGACGTGTGATTTAATGAGGAAAATTGCAAGTTTGAAGCAGAAAAGTGCGAACTGCGAAGTGAGGTAAACAAGTACCAGAATCGATATTCCGGATTGCAACTCAATTTCAGACCATTCGCCACCATTAGCCACCTAGGTGGCTAACCAGAGGTAAAAAAAGCTCCTACTCGCCTACGTACGTCGGTGACAGCGGAAGGTGCGCGGTGAGTCAGCCAACCGCTTACGGCTTGATGCATTTTCAGAGACAAAACTTCTCAAAACAAAATTGACCACAACCGTACTCATTTGGTCTTACTAGCAACTCACAGTAACTTGTCAGGCATAACCCGTGCCCCATTCCCAGCTGTCTACTCAGTACGTGTTATAATTTAACTGCAGCTTCCACTGACCTCCGGTAATCCTGCTGGCTTTTGTAAACGGAGCCCGAGTAGTGAGTTTGTCGCTGGGTCTGGTGGGTCCGTGGCAATTGTGGTGCTGTTGTATGGGTTTGCGGCAATTTCGGTGCTTGCGCTGCTTGTTTTTTTAGACTCCTTCGGTGTTATAGTGACGTCACAGGTTTGAATACACCAACTGACTGTATTTTAACAATAATTACCATTAGTTTTACCACTCTTTAGCTAAGTAAACACCGTATAAATGGTATTTACATGTTAATTTAGCTAAACAATTATTTATATATGAGAATAGGGCAGCAGCTGATCGGGCAGTATTGAAACAGAGACTCGCATAATGAATCGCCAATACCTCAATACTTATAAGTGTGTTCGATCTTTTCTAGCAAGTGGACCAATTGTGCTGACGGACAAGACCTTCGATTGAATTGATAATTAACTGTGGATCTTAAGCGGGGCTTTTTGAATTGTGTTTGGGATAAACACGTTGAAGAGTTACAGCTGTGGATTGTGTATGAGTGGTATAAGTGTGTATTGCTTAAATTCGGCTTTTTTGATAGCCTGATTGTGAAAAGCTAAACATGGCCAAAGTGAAAAAGCAAAGAACTCACTAGGAAGAAGCAAAGCTCCCACCAAATAGACGGCATCAAGCTTGTGGCCGCTGTTCTTACGAGGGCGAGTACAAAAATGTGAAGCGACATAACAAGGCCAAGCATCCTGGATTGCCACTTAAATTAAGAAACAAAGCATTTGGTGTTGGAGGTGCTTTTGAGCACTTGATAAGGCATGGAAGCAATGAGACTGAAGATGTATCTGCACCACTGCAGACAACACCAGGTAAGACAATTGGTAGTTGCTCTGTCCGGTAACGGTGGGGCTGGCGTCACCGTCGCTAGGTAACGGTGGGGCTGGCGTCACCGTCGCGGCCGGGCAATCAAATCAAGGTTCAAGGTTACTATCACCGTTGTTGGTCTGGAGTCATGAGGAAGCTTAATGACGTCACCGTTTTGAAGTTCGGGTTTACAAATAAGTTTCAAAGTAGTTTTTAATTATGTCGAATGCGTTGGAAGTTTTTTTTTCTGTAAGAAGTAAGAAATAACCATTTACTTATGTTTTAGGATGTTTCCGAATAACTTACATGTGGCCTATGACATATTATTTTGTGTTGGCACCGACATAGGCTTGTTTATTGTTATCGATGACTTTAAAGACCCTTCTTTTGACCGTCATGACTAACAAAATTGTATTAATGCAATGATGAAAAATGGCAAAAAAATGAGTCAGCCTGACCCTCCGTCGGTGACAGGCTGACACTTTTTTTTCACCTCTGGGCTTAAAGGAAATAGTTCACCTTCGGAAAATTTCTCAGAACACGATTTTATTATATTTTTGAATAGTTTCTTTTTTATTTTCAAAAATGGTCCTACATCGCGCCAATTCAGGACAGAAGGTCGTAAATCATTAATTGTATGGTGTGCGTTATTGGTCTGCGCATGCTCCATGCAGTGCTGGTGTAACGGGTTTTCGCTTCTGCATGGTTCTGCCATTTTGTGTAGCATTGCAACATTTTTTAAATTTTTGAAAACTCTTTCTCTGGTTAATTTTGGGCCGCTGAATGGAATGACATAAATTTTGAGGCTCTCTGGCTTAATCTGCAACAATTAGAACTGCTTGCAACAATTGTCAACAATTTGCAACATTATTAAAATTTTGCTCACGGGGTTTTCTTGAGATCAGGAGTCGAAATATGGCATTTTCAGAATGTTATATCCCCGTGTTTTCGAGATAATACTAAATTTTGTGGTTAAAATGCAGAATCGAGCTCAACCTGTACATACATTTTTATTTTGGAGGCAGGTCAATCATCGGCGAGCACATAGGTCGCTGCACGGTTAGGGTGGGGGTGGTGAAATTTAGCGAGTTAATCGGGAATTGGTCCGGTGGAATAAGGTCCGGGTTTCCTTGTCCGTGAGCCGGCACCAATGGCCCTCTGGCTCCTCCTTACATAATTTCACCAACGGCTTGTCTCTCAGATTATCACACCGTGAGTTCTGTGATCGGTTCCATGTATATTCTGCATACCCAGTGCAACGCTACGCTGAGGACGAACTCCCACTGGAACTAACACATTCATACATCCTTTCACTCAGACTCTCCCCAGACATTCACTCAATCATCAATATCTTTCATACTTTGCAATAAACTGTCAGGTTTGTCTTCCTGACCCCTCCCTCTTTTCCTATCCCCACCAGTGGTGCGTAGTGTTACACAGGGAACGCACCAGGGTAACAGCTGGTTCACTGAGCGAATTTCGTCTCCGATGTACTCAGCTCTTCACTATGGATAACTTTCCACTCTAACTATTAAATCCACCAAATGAAAATATGAATAACCTCACACATGCTTTTCTGTCTGGGTCCATTCCTGCCGCACACTGCTGCTGGGATCCACGACTTACTGCGGTTTCCGTGGTGCCCCAATCGCCAATCCACGCCACCTCAGCACCCTGACTCCTCCTACGGCATTTATCTGGGGCGGATGGCCATTCCGGCCCGCACACGTCACCACCTCAGCACCCTGACTCCTCCTACGGCATTTACCTGAGGCGGATGGCCATTCTGGCCCTCACACGTCGCCATCCCAGCACCCTGACTCCTCCTACGGCATTTATCTGGGGCGGATGGCCATTCTGGCCCGCACACGTCGCCACCCCAGCACCCTGACTCCTCCTACGGCATTTATCTGGGGCGGATGGCCATTCCGGCCCGCACACGTCACCACCTCAGCACCCTGACTCCTCCTACGGCATTTACCTGAGGCGGATGGCCATTCTGGCCCTCACACGTCGCCACCCCAGCACCCTGACTCCTCCTACGGCATTTATCTGGGGCGGATGGCCATTCCGGCCCGCACACGTCACCACCTCAGCACCCTGACTCCTCCTACGGCATTTACCTGAGGCGGATGGCCATTCTGGCCCTCACACGTCGCCACCCCAGCACCCTGACTTCTCCTACGGCATTTATCTGGGGCGGATGGCCATTCCGGCCCGCACACGTCACCACCTCAGCACCCTGACTCCTCCTACGGCATTTACCTGAGGCGGATGGCCATTCTGGCCCTCATACGTCGCCACCCCAGCACCCTGACTCCTCCTACGGCATTTATCTGGGGCGGATGGCCATTCCGGCCCGCACACGTCACCACCTCAGCACCCTGACTCCTCCTACGGCATTTACCTGAGGCGGATGGCCATTCTGGCCCTCACACGTCGCCACCCCAGACCCTGACTTCTCCTACGGCATTTATCTGGGGCGGATGGCCATTCCGGCCCGTACACGTCACCACCTCAGCACCCTGACTCCTCCTACGGCATTTACCTGAGGCGGATGGCCCTTCTGGCCCTCACACGTCGCCACCCCAGCACCCTGACTCCTCCTACGGCATTTATCTGGGGCGGATGGCCATTCCGGACCGCACACGTCACCACCTCAGCACCCTGACTCCTCCTACGGCATTTACCTGAGGCGGATGGCCATTCTGGCCCTCCTGGTTTCCCAGAACCTGGCGTTACCGGACTCTTTCGAGTGCCCGCCAGTATTTCGCGACTTATGGCGCGCGATCCAGCTCACTTCTTGGCATCGCGGAATGGACCCAAAAAAACAAACAATCTCATCATCATCTAACTCCCATTCTCCTGGAAACACAACTTTCTCCTTCCGAACTAAATATTCCCACCGAAACCGGTCTATACATCTGAGACCTTTGCCATCTTTTGTTAAAAGGGTCTCCTCTTAGTTGAATTCCCATTCAACTCCACCCCCTTTCCCCCATCACCCGTTGTGCAGCAGACCGTGTCGGCAGGCATATTACGCACAGGGGCGCGGCTACGTATTGTCTAGGCCTCCTCACAATCTTGTCTATTATTTCCCACTGTCAGTTTACACCATGCTGTTATCGTCATACCTCCCTCGTGCGTTGTATCCTATTTGCCCCGGCTCCACGCGCACGGTTGTCTCTGGGCGTGCGTCTGCACGTTTGTATGTAGTGTACGTACAGTATGCATGCATGATTCCAAGTATGTGTATGTATGCCTGTATGCCTGTATGCCTGTATGCCTGTATGCCTGTATGCCTGTACGCCTGTACGCCTGTACGCCTGTATGCCGGTATGCCTGTATGCCTGTATGCCTGTATGCCTGTATGCCTGTATGCCTGTATGCCTGTGTGCCTGTGTGCCTGTGTGCCTGTGTGCCTGTGTGCCTGTGTGCCTGTGTGCCTGTGTGCCTGTGTGCTTGTATGCCTGTATGCCTGAATGCCTGTATGCCTGTTTGCCTGTTTGCCTGTATGTTTGTATGTATGTATGTATGTATGTATGTATGTATGTATGTATGTATGTATGTATGTATGTATGTATGTATGTATGTATGTATGTATGTATGTATGTATGTATGTATGTATGTATGTATGTATGTATGTATGTATTTATGTATGTATATATGTATTTATCTTATAACTGTTAGCGTGAAGAAGCGTCGCCGGCGTGATACCATTTGTAGTGTATTTGTGGAGTGTGTGTAGTTTATGCTGTGTAGTGTATATTGTGTAGTGTATATTGTGTAGTGTATATTGTGTAGGGTATATTGTGTAGTGTATATTGTGTAGTGTATATTGTGTAGTGTATTGTGTAGTGTGCATTGTGTAGTGTATTTTGTGACTATAGTGTACCACGGGTCGTGTTTCTGTAATTGGTAATCGGTACTCAGTACTCGGTACTCGATACTCAGTACTCAGTACTCAGTACTCAGTACTCGGCACTTGGTACTCGGTACTCGGCACTCGGCACTCGGCACCTGGTACTCGGTACTCGGCACTCGGTACTCGACACTCGGTACTCGGTACTCGTTACTCAGGAATGGGTACTCAGTAATCGGTACTCACTACTCGGTACTCGGTACTCGGTTACTCGGTTATCGGTACTCGGTACTTGGTACGCGGTACTCGGTACTCGGCACTCGGTACTCGGTACTCGGTACTTGGTACTCGGTACACGGTACTAGGTACTCGGTAATCGGTACACGTTACTCGGTACTCGGTACTCGGTACACGGTACTCGGTACTCGGTACTCGGCACTCGGTACTCGGTACTCGGTACTCGGTACTCGGTAATCGGTACTTGGTACACGGTACTCGGTACTCGGTACTCGGTACTCGATACTCGGTACTGGGTACTCGGCACTCGGTACTCGGTACGGACACCTGGTACTTGGTGCTCAGTACTTTTCTGTATGTACAACAACTGTCCCACCTGAGCGAAATCCACGGGTTTTCCCCTCGTAAGGCTAGCGTCTGACCGTCTGGCCGGACCCTCTCGTCCAGGGGAGGGGGTTCATGACGTCATGTGTTTTGGGATCGGGCGCGTGGGGTCAGTGTCCCAGCGGCCGGTAGCGGTGATCGGTGACGCTGGCCGTGTAGACACTTGTGCGATTTTTTCATGACAGCGATTTTATTCTGGCGTTAATTTTTAACAGCGAGATGAACAGGGACGAAATTGTACATGACCGTGATTTGTATCATACCGCCATATATAGAGCAAACAACCATACCATAATTTCGCGCTTGTTAAGGAGACAGTTAACTGCGAGAATCGTAAACATTCCAACACAGCCTTCCTCACTTTCCTTTTCCTTGGGAAATATTTACTTTACTCAGTTAGCTTTGAACTTAATGAAAATAACGTTGCTTAACAAAATTAAATTAAAAGTCTTGCAATTATCGGCGGCTTAGGGCTGTGTGGAAACAATATTAGCACATACTCGACAATTCGTCAATAAGACCTGTTTATCAAAATCCTCACGACACAATCCCTAAATGATCTGTTTGTATATGCCGAAACGTTGAAATGATGACCCTGTCATCAACCGATCCTGACATCAAAGATTGCGTAAAAAGGCTTACAGATTAAATTGCAAATTAACCACAGTGAAGTTAATTTGACCGGATTTGAAAATGTCACCAATCAGACCAAATAATCAACCGAACCGGATAATTGAATGGCAAGGTTAAGAAAAAATATCGGTCACCCTGTCTGCTGGCAATCGGGTTAGCCATTCCTGAAAATTTTCAGTACGGGTATTTCACATAATTATCACATCACTCGGGTTTTACCAGAAACAGTTGGCCTTCAATATATCAGTAAACATTGTTCACCAAAATAAACATTAAACCTCGGAACCTTGAATTGAGTATTTCATCACATCTAGCCGCAAAAATTGCATTACCCTGCCTTGGAAGCATTGAAGTCACATCATCGCTTGTCCCTACATATATATTTTTACGTTAACATTACTAATTATATTACGTGACTTCCCCTCAAGCTAGCGCTCCATCTCATTGATATTCCTTCCTCAATCCATCTTTCAGTCACATTCCGAATTAGAGTACTAGGTAATTCACACAAGGCTATATTTACAGAAAATTGTGCACCGATAGTTCAAGTTAATTGTCTCGTGAATACAATATCATTCGTCTTATAGGCAGCAGTTCGAATAGAGTCAACAAAATTCAGCCAGTCACATCAGTCACATCAGTTCGAACAGTCAACCAGTCAAATAAATCCCATCGGCGACCACCACCAGCATTGGCACAAGCTCCATAATCGGTTGCATTTAAAGCACGAGAGTTATAAAAGACGCAAACATAAACGTCCAAACCATATCAGAGTTTTGATTTACGTTAGAAGTTATAACTAGTCAGGCAATCAATATATGATAATTTTTCAACCAGACACATACTCGCGTAGGCATAATTAAGAATATCGTGACTACATGACCAAACAAATGCCCAAATAGCAGGGGAGTTCAATGAGAGAAGAACAAAACGACGAAGAAGAAAAAACCGGCCGAAACACTGTGCAAATTAAATTTGTATGGTGTTCAGATGCACAACAAATTAACTGACCATGGATTATAAGGAGGGTATAAGGATTGTACAGACTTTCCGACCTTACTTGATGTGAAATGCGGCTACTTTCTCCAGTATGAAATTTATAGAACTAAACAACAGCAAATCTTGAAGGCTGACTTGTGATGGTCCTTGACGCGGCTTCTCTGAGACTAAGGCTCGCGGCGAGGAGCCGCGGCCCCAGCCTGCTTCCGTCCCTACTCACTGCCTCATCTTGTCTCCTCTGAGACTGAGGCTCGCGGCGAGGAGCCGCGGCCCCAGCCTGCTTCCGTCCCTGCTCACTGCCGAACTCTGTTCCTCTGAAACTTACTTGGACTGTTTGGAGGCCTGGGCGCACTATCGGCAATTTGAAGATCGGTCCCGTCCTTGCTGCTCTGCTGTTCGATCTGCCGCCCCCTTCACCCCTCTTGCAGGCCCTTTTATAATTTTTTTGCTTGAAAAATCAGGTCAGTTGCCAGATTGGTGCCTTGCTGCCGTGATTTTTTCTCCACTCGGTTTTAATTTTCGATTCCCTTTTGCTGTCCTGTCATTGGCCCTTCTCACCCGGCTGCAACGGCCTGTGGATGCCTGCGGCGGCCGGAACTGCTGTCTACAGCGGCCCAGAGGCGGAGCTTGCTGCCGTGATCTGGGTCAGGATCCTGCGCAGAGGCTTATGCCGAGCGCCGTACGTGACCCGGGCCGCTGGCCGGCGCTCACGCTTAATGGCGCCGCGCAGCTGCTGTTATGGTGTCCTTTAATGGGCCTGGTGCCTTAATAGCGACACCCTGGCTGTACACAGGTCGGAACGAGGGTATTTGTTGCCTGCGTGGGGGGCTTCAGCCGGCGTCTCCACTGTTGAAGTGTTTGGTGTGCACACGGCCGCCGTTCCTTCCATGTTCAATTTTAAAATTACACATAGCTTTTGCTTTTTAGAATGTTTCTATTCTTCTGCTTATCTCTATACTTTCTTCTTTTTCCCTCTGTTTCTTTTGGACAATTTAAAATGTATCTCGCTACACTGGCACTTTCAGACGGTACGGCATATACCGTCTGACGGTACGGCATATACCGTCATATATGCGCCGAATTCCTTCGCCAAAAAGTCAAATATCTTCGGCTGGAGAGTCTTTTCAGCCAAGCAAAGTTGCAGATAGAGATTTCTCAACACGGGCTACAAACCTGCTATTTCAGTTAAAAACCCATGTTGAAGGTGTCCTTTAAAGGAAATAGTTCACCTTCAACATTAGTTTTAAACTGAGATAGCTGTTTTGTAGCCCATGTTGGGAAACCCCTATCTGCAAGTTTTCTTGACTGAAAAGACTCTCCAGCCGAAGATATCTGACTTTTTGGCGAAGGAATTCGGCGCATATATGATATACCGTACCGTCTGAAAGTGCCAGCACTGCCATGGAGCATGCGCAGACCAATAACGCACACCATAAAATTAATGATTTACGACCTTCTGTCCTGAATTGGCGCGATGTAGGACCATTTTTGAAAAGAAAAAAAGAAACTGTATTCAAAAATATAATAAAATTGTGTTCTGAAAAAATGTCCGAAGGTGAACTATTTCCTTTAACAGCCAGTAGCCACGTTCGACGAAGGAGGCTAAGCTGGCAACACCAAGATGTCATATCGGGCGGCAGGAGCGAGTGTAGCAGGGGGTAGGTAGCACTGTTGACGAAGTGTGTGATTATGGGTGATTTGACGTGGAAGGTCCAGTTTGGGTGTTGAATTATGCAGGAATTGTTGATAACTGTATTTGAAAACACCAGAAATATTCCGTTTTGTGGCAAAGCAACATGCAGTAGCACCACAAATTGGGGATGCTGGGATCGTCCCTGTTAGCCACCTAGGTGGCTAAGGAATCAGTTGTCGCAAGTTGTTGTGAACAGCACAGTGTTGACAAATGGGTGGGGGGTGGACGGTGGGTTTGGGGGGGGGGTGTCAAATCCAGCGGCATATTTCCAAAAAATTGATGAGCGGGGGTAGCAGGCCGTCAGCGAGAAAGTTGTTGACAGGGGGTAGGCAGGGGCGTCAGCCAGCACATTTTTGGGAGTGGTGGGTCGGCTGAAATGACGGAAAAAAATGTACTCCCATTTGTATGTCTGCACCATTTTTAATGTGGTTTTCATGTTATAGTAGATACTTGTTATTAAAGGAAATAGTTCACCTTGGGAAATTTTTACCCAACACGATTTGATTATATTTTTTCATACAATTTCTTTTATATTGTCAAAAATGGCCTTATATCGCACCGATTCAGGACAGGCCGTAAATTTGTATTGTTTATCAAAACTGTATGCATACTCTCTGAGTCAGTCAGCTGATGTCACGCGAATGTAAAAAATGGTTCAGTCAATCAGATTTGAAAGTAGTCGCGTGAAGATAGACTCGCATTGTATTGTATTGTATTGTATTGACGTCACGCAACCAATCCACGCGAAGCGGGGCTATTCTAGGTCGCAGGTTATAAGACTTAAAACAGTGGAATCGGGTCAGCAGACATACTAGCGCACGCGCACGCACACACATACAGTCACGCACCGAGTAGAACAACTAACAATCGCCTACATGTTTGAATCACCCCTGTGTCTGCATTATGTGCTTACGCAGCTCGGTCTTAAACTGGGGTGGGCTGAGGTCACGAATAGTAGCGGGCAGGCTGTTGAAAGCCGTCACTATCGAGTAAAAGAAGCGCCGCCTCCCCGCCTCTGTGCGGATCGCTGGCGTCTGTAGTTGGTCACACTGCCTGGTTTCGCGGTGGTGGACATCACGTCTGGATAAAAGATGACTATGAAGCGACTCGGGCTGAGATGTCACTAAAATGCGTTTCAACAGGGCCATAGAATGGTAAAGATACATGTTGCCCGCCGTCAGCCACTCGAGTTGTCTTAGAACGTCGCTGATGTGATCAAACTTCCTACGGCCAGAGATCACACGTGCCCCGAAGTTGAGCAGCTTCTTAGAACAATCTAAAAGGCATAACAGAGTGACGTCACTGCGGTCCATGGCCGAAAATACTTGGTCCGTGACAGTTAAAAGCGCGGTGTCCCAACACGGGCTACAAAACTGCTATCTCATTTTAAAACTAATGTTTAAGGTGAACTATTTCCTTTAAGCCAAGTGGCACAAAATTTTACAAGTTTGCATGATAAAACCCAGAAATCTGGGCGGTGGGCCTTGTAGAGGATAAGAAGCTAAAAATGTGATTTATTCAATTCACTGGACACCGTTGCAACAAACTGAAGACGATGACGATGGCCATCGATGTGACGCCGCGAAGCAGCGTTACAATTTTGATTTTAGGTTGTGGAAAACAACATTTTAATATTGGAACTAGACTGTGAGTGGAGCCAAGCTGAAGCATGAAAAGTAACTCCTATTCCTGGTTGCTTATCTCTATATGATGAACAAATATTGAAATTAATGTAGTTTTTCATTACATATTCATCAGATAGTAAATCACGATGACCGGTGGCAGACAGTGCTCAATAGTACATGTGATAATAATAACTTTATGTACATATGTACCAAACTGTAACAAACAACTGGTAACAGTGCACATGGTTTGAAAGCAAGAGGCAGAACAACGTTTCTGCACATAAATGGTCCCTGTGGATCTGGAGGAGCCTGGGGCGATATGGTTTGGGGAGATGGTCCTGGCCTGAGGCCTGTTCACGGGGTCTGCGGCCGCCGCGGCTCCCGCGGCCAAAAGGGCGGGGCTTAATCGGCAGCCAATCACGAAAGAGCAGATCCGGGAGGAGAGACTCTCCGTTTTGCGGCTCCTGCGGTTGCTCGGGAGCAGCCGCAAAATAACTTTGACATCAATGGCGCGCGTCTGACAAAGGTTGCGCACTGTTTTGTTGATATCACAGCTCACTGGCGGTTGTTTGACCAAAAATGACAACTCGTGACTCGTAGATATTCATGTAGTTGAGTGGTTTTGAAAAACATTGAGGGTTTTCATGAAATTGCCTATTCGTTGCGAACGCTATGCGTGCCATTTATCGGACGCCATCAGCGGCCGCAAAAGTGTTGAAAGTTGTTCAAATTAAGCTCCGCCTCTTCAGTTCAGCAAGTTGGGCACCGCCGGAGCAGCTTCCGGGTGCTGATGTCCGCGTCCTTGCGTTCGCGTCACCTTTTTCGGAACTCTGCAAACTAGCTAAACATGTAGCCCGCTTGAAAGTTAATATTTGAAGGGAGTTGGCCCTGGGGCTAGCAATTAGATACTACCAAGGAGAGCCTCTGCCAGACACTTAATCAATTAATTTTCCCATTTTCCAAATTTGTATAAGCAATTGCAAATTTTGTGTCATGGCGCAAAGCGGAGCAAAATTTTCAAGTTTTTAATTGTTGATAGTTGGATTTTGACTGCTGCAAAGACAATTTTTACAACTATGTCCGACCGTTTTGGGGGGAATCATAGTTTCAGGACTTTTGGGGGGGCATGGCCCCTTGCCTCCCCTCCCGTGGATCTGTGGGGTGAGAAGCATTGGAGGAAGAAAACCGAATTGATGCACGCCCACAGTTGTATTAACTTCAGGTATCAAAACCCAAGAACAGAACAAATGAATCAGGCCCGAGCGAGAGCAGCGGGTACATGATACAACAATCAAATCGACAACTAAATACCCAGGCAGTATGCCGAAGATCAGAAACGTGTACAGCTACATAATGTGTGAATGTAAGTATATGGTGATAAATATGTTACGTTAAGTTTGAAGAGCAAAGTAATAATATTTGAGACGAGCGACGAATGAACCAACCGGTTGGCGCGAGAGCAGAGCGAGAGTGGGCAGAATGCCACGTTGCCGAGACTGTAAACGACTATGTTCTAAATATAAATTAAAGTTACGAATACAGAAACTGATTATAGGAAAATCAGGTACGATGAGTTACAAGAGAAATATGAAGACTGAAAACAAATTGCAGATGAATCTGGTTAACCAATAACATATTAATAATATGAAAGTATACGAATTATTTAAGTTCTAGAACGTTCCGGCGACAAATATGACGCGGGAATACTATAACTGATGAGATGGGTAAAACGCTGCAAAATAAAGATAAGCCGAAGCACCACAGATCCACCCATGTGAACAAAGCTGACTTCTCCCAGTGAGTACCTACTGCCCATTTAGTAGGTTTAGTAGGTACCTACTGCGGAGCCGGTGACGCCGCGCAGGCTTCCGGAGGAGGAGGAGCCGTTGACGCCGCGCAGGCCGCGGGAGGAGGAGGAGCCGGTGACGCCGCGCAGGCCGCCGGAGGAGGAGGAGAAGGAACTGGATGACGCCGCGCAGACCGCCGGATGAGGAGAAGCCGGTGACGCCGCGAAGACCGCCGGAGGAGGAGCTGGTGACGCCGCGAAGACCGCCGGAAGAGGAGGAAGAGGAGGAACCGGTGACGCCGCGCAGGCTACCGGAGGAGAAGGAACTGGATGACTCCGCGCAGACCGCCGGATGAGGAGGAGAAGCCGGTGACGCCGCGCAGGCTGTCGGAGGAGGAGGAGCCGGTAACGCCGCACAGACCGCCGGAGGAGCCGGTGACGCCGCGCAGGCCACCGGAGGAAGAGGAGAAGGAACTGGATGACGTCGCGCAGGCCGCCGGAGGAGGAGCCGGTGACGCCGCGCAAACCGCCGGAGGAGCCGGTGACGCCGCGCAGGCCGCCGGTGACGCCGCGAAGACCGCCGGAGGAGGAAGAGGATGAACCGTGCGCCGATGGCCATCGATGTGACGCCGCGAAGCGACGTGCACATTTTAATTTTAGGTCGTGGAAAACGAAATTTTAATATTGGAACCAGACCGTGAGAGAGGAGACAAGCCTCAGGTAACCCGTATTCCTGGTTGCACATCTCGGTATGATGACAAACATTGACAAATATTTAAGTTTACGGGTTTGCCTGATAAAATTCAGAAATATGGGCCTTGTAGACATAGAGGATAAGAAGCTAAAATGCTACTCATTCAACTCACCGTTACAACAAACCAAAGACGATGACGATGGCTTCGTTATGACTATGGCTACCGATGTGACGCCGCGAAGCGGCGTGAAAATGTAAATTGTAGGTCGTGAAAAACTAAATTTTAATATTGGAACCAGACCGTGAGAGAGGAGACAAGCCTCAGGTAACCCGTATTCCTGGTTGCACATCTCGGTATGATGAAAAATATTGAAATTAAGGTAGTTTTTCATATACATATTCCTCGGATAGTAAATCACGATGGCCGGTGGCAGTCAGCGCTCAATAGTACATATGATAACTGTATACATTACATATGTACTCAGGGGCGTAGGAACTATGTTCAAGTTAGGGGGGGGGGGGCAGGAGGCATTCTGAACTCGATTCTTTCCATGCAACGCCCATAGGCGTAATGTTAAAATCCAAAATGTTGGGGGCGGCTGCCCCCCTGTTCCTATGCCTATGTATGTACTGAACTGCAACAAACCACTGGTAACAGTGCAAACGGTTTAAAAGCAGCCAGAGGCAGAACGACTTTTCCTCACATAAATGGTCCCTGTGGATCTTGAGGAGGCTGGGGCGAGATGGCTGGGGAGATGTTCCTGGCCTGGTCCCTCTGTTAGGCTCTTCGGTCCAGCAAGTTGGGCACCGTTGGAGCAGCTTCCGGGAGCCGATGTCCGCGTCTTCGCGTTCGCGTCACCTTTTTTCGGAACTCGGCAGACTAGCTAAACATGTAGCCCGCTTGAAAGTGAATATTGTATGAAGAGAGTGGGCGCTGGGGCTAGCAATTAGGTACCGCTAAGGAGAGCCTCTGCCAGACACTTCATTAATGCATTTTCCCATTTTCCAAATTTGTATAAGCAATTACGAATTGTGTATCAGCCGCGAAGCGGTACGATATTTTCAGGTTTTTACATGTGGATAGCTGGATTTTGACTGCTGCAAAGGCAATGTTTACAACTGTACGTCCGACCGTTGGGGGGGGGGGGGAGGGGAATAATAGTTTCAGGACCTTTGGGGGGCATGGCCCCTTGCCCGCCGCCCCCCCCCCCCCCACCCCCCTGGATCCGCCCCTGATGCTTTGCACTGAAAGACGGTGACACCCTGATGCCGAGGCTGACGCGGCGCTGCGAGGCCTTCCACACGCTGACTTCACATTTATATGTGTTAACAGGTGTTGTGCATACGGTGTAGCACCCAATAAATTTCGGCGCAACGGCTCTGCTGAGGCGTCCAGCGTAGTGAGTGTATTTTTTCCAGTCGGGACCTGAGATGACCCCAGGTCAAAATTTCACACAATGCGGGTGCAATGCGATGCACGAACATCTGTCAAAAAGGTGGTGCGCAGCCCCTGCCGATTTTCCGCTATTCCAGGAAAACCTTAGTGGTCGAAATCACGGCCCACCAGGGAGAAAATTAACTTTACCCTGGTGTAGCCTAAGCAAAGCATGTCGCAAGTGTACCAAACAGCACGCATCCAGTCTTTCCGTGGGGTTAGGCAGCATGTGAAATAAACTTTCTACGAATACCCGATATCACACTCACCAATTGTATCAACAATGAGATGAAACTACTGGCAATCAACCGAGCCACAGTAGGGATGCAGACTAAGCTCTATGGCTCGCAAAGAGGGTGATCAATCATGGATACGTCGCGTGCTGCCGAAGTCGATTTCAGTGCTTGAATTTAGACTCCAAGACTTTTATCAAAAAGGTACTGAGTATAGTGAGTAAGTTCATGGGGCAATCTACGCAGACCGTCACTCAGTTATAGTCGCATTTAATCGTTTATTTCAATCCTTTTGATGCTATGTCTCAATTCATTCTCTTTTGATAACACAGACATAGAACGACACATCATAATTTGAGTCCCAGAAACCTTCCGCTTCCGTCCTGCTTCATTTCAAATGCATCATGCACGCAGTCCAAACATTTCCGACTTGACCTGCGTTACATTCACTGTTGGCAGGATCGGCGCTGGCGCCCCTTGCATTGCAGCCCCACACGTCCTGTTCGCACCATCACACGTCCTGTCCGCAGCGGCCGGCACCGCCGACGTCCTGGTAACTATCCCAGCCGCCGGTACCACCAGTACCGGGCCATGTCTCACATAGGCGGCCGCCCTGCACTGAGGCGCGGCCCGCTGCGACACTGCCGATGACTCGGCCATCGCCGCTGACACGTCAGTCAGCGTCGGAATGACTACTGCCTCCAGAGCGCTGCTGCCAGACGCCGCCGGCCGCCGCTGCTGCTGCTGCTGCTGCCGACCCGGCGGTAGCGTCACGCCCGCGTGCAGCCGGCAGTGGGCGGCGAGCGCCTCCGGCCGTCGGAACGCCTTGCCACACACGGAGCAGAGGTGAGTGCCGACGGCGCCGTGGCCGATACACTGGCCGGCGCGGTGTCGCCGCAGGCTGCCCTGACACGCGTAACTCTTACCGCACTCCTGGAAAGTGGCCCGACTGTCGTCAGCTGGCGGCACATCGGACGGCACATTCACAGTAGACGAGCGGGTGATTGAGGTGATGAGCGGAGCCGGTGAGAATGAGTCAGCGCTTATGCGCTGCCTCATGCTCTGCTTTGCATAATGCCAAAGAACTAAGCTCTAGTACATATGATGCTCTTCGCTGCAATTTTATACTAGCGGTTTCAGCCATACACCAGGTTATAATAGAAAAATAAAACATGCGTGGAATCAAGGCCATAGATACTCGTGGAATACTGTACGTGTATAGCTTCGCCGCAAAAATATATGGAATCACAGCTGTAAAGGTGGAATTCAGCTATTTGGACCGAATTGATGGCCGAAAGTATCGGTCGATATGAAGCGTGTGGTAATTTTAGCGTGTGGGAGGTCAACTAAGCTCGTGGATTGATGGCATTTGCAATGGGAAATCTGAAATGGAAATATGTAATGAAAATTAGCCAATGCACTTTAAACAAAGACGTGACAGAATATTACATGACAGCGATCGCCCCGTAGGAGCATCCAACGACCCGGCTCACCAGCGTGCTGACTGTTCCGAGACTTGTCGCCTATAGAGGGCGGCGTAGTAGAGCACAGTGAATGACATGTAGTATCCGGACACATAGGTATGTCGCGGAAAAGACGATCCGGCTAATCATTCTCTATGGTTTTATATTTCTTGAAAAAGAGACTCACCTGACACGAATACGGTTTTTCGCCAGTGTGTTTCCTGAGATGTTCTTTGAGATGAACCTGGAACAGGCAAACAATTGTGGACATAATTGCGAAAATTGAGTCAACTGACTCGACTTATCTGTACCGTACGGTCAACTCTCGTTTGTCTTGTCTTGGCCTATTTAGTTGGTTTTGAGAAGGATGGCAATGTAGCATGTACAGTTTACATGCTACCAGGTCTGGGGGGGGGGGGGGGCAAGGGACATCTAACTATTTTTTTAAAGAAAAAGTTACGCGTCTATTCTTTTGTGTTAGCATAACAATTGATAGGTCATCAACACTTCAAAGAATGAGTCATCACGCTGCAAGCCTGTCGCCCGATGAGTCATCACGCTGCAAGCCTGTCGCCCCCGATGAGTCATCACGCTGCAAGCCTGTCGCCCCCGATGAGTCATCACGCTGCAAGCCTGTCGCCCCCGATGAGTCATCACGCTGCAAGCCTGTCGCCCCCGATGAGTCATCACGCTGCAAGCCTGTCGCCCCCGATGAGTCATCACGCTGCAAGCCTGTCGCCCCCGATGAGTCATCACGCTGCAAGCCTGTCGCCCCCGATGAGTCATCACGCTGCAAGCCTGTCGCCCCCGATGAGTCATCGCGCTGCAAGCCTGTCGCCCCCGATGTTGTGAAAACAAAATGGCATATGGAAAAAGAGATCGCAAGCAGCTCTTCGGAGATATTCTTCTTTTTATAATATGGACATCGTTCATCACGACTAGGAAACACGATATTTCTCAACATTAGATAGATGAAGGAAGGGTGGTGCAAATCGCAAGCCGACTGGCGATGCAGGCGACTGTCACACTCACTGGCACAGGTGAGTGAGCCGATGGTAAGACGCGTGACATCCAAAGCGTTTGTGAAGAGATGCACGTCGTGCAATTTGCCGTTTTATCAAATGTCTCGGGGTGACGTTCCTTGGTATTCTAGGATCAACTTGGATATTGTCGTTAATACGAGAGAGATAAAAAAATTGCGCTAAGTTTGAATACCGATGCGAGTGAATGATATGGCTCACACTTGTGCAATACAAAATATAAACGTAAATGTATGGGAATTGTGCCTGCGTCAAGGTGTAATTGGCGACTGGCTGGCGGATGGTTCACCATATGGTATGATGATTTGGGGCTTAGAGCACCTCGACTGCAGCAGTTATATGGCTCACCTGGTGATAGAAAGCCTTGCCGCAAACGTGACATGTCAGATGGCGCTGCCCGCCGCACACGGACGCCACGTGCCGCGAATACGTGGACGGGTCCGAGAAGCTCTTGCCGCACTTCTGGCACCAGTGTGGCCGCACGCCTGCGTCGTCAGACAAGCAGTAAACAACAGACCAGCACGACGATCAGAGTCCTATGTGACGCCGGGAACCGGGTCATGAACAGGTCTGGGTTACGTCCAGGTGCACTGAGACTCCGAACTCACCATTGTTGACCAAGTAGAAACATCACGCGAGCTCATAGGCGACAACAATGAAGTCTTAACACAAGCAACTAGCAGGCGTTGCCCTGATTGTTTGAGTTGATCGGTTTCATTGGTTTTATAATTTGATTTCATAGGGGTTTTGGTGATTTTACATCAATTACATGAGTTGCAAATGTGACGACAAAACTTTTGTAATATCAAGGCAGTGTGATGTACAGGTTAATGGGTAATATAGCAAGGCAGTGTACAAGGCAGTGTAATATCAAGGCAGTGTGATGTACAGGTTAATGGGTAATATAGCAAGGCAGTGTACAAGGCAGTGTAATATCAAGGCAGTGTGATGTACAGGTTAATGGGTAATATAGCAAGGCAGTGTACAAGGCAGTGTAATATCAAGGCAGTGTGATGTACAGGTTAATGGGTAATATAGCAAGGCAGTGTACAAGGCAGTGTAATATCAAGGCAGTGTGATGTACAGGTTAATGGGTAATATAGCAAGGCAGTGTACAAGGCAGTGTAATATCAAGGCAGTGTGATGTACAGGTTAATGGGTAATATAGCCTCGTTCAGCAATTCAGATCCAACGCACAATGTAAATGTCTGAAAGGTACTTACCTAGGTGCCTGAGCATGTGCACACGCAGATTGCTACGCTTGTAGAATACCTTCGAACATACTTCGCATCGGGCACTTTTGTATACAGCCCTGCAAGTTGAGGCCAATGAATTAGACATAAAATATCCCTTTAATGAATATCAGATGAGTCTTAAGGCAATAGTGAGCAGGGGATAGACATTTCATTATAGTGTGATTGGCAAAAATAAAAGGTTTCACTGACATTCACACCAACAAATTGTTTACATTAACAAGAAACATTCACCAGCACGCACTGTCTTACGTAGCGTACACTGCACATTTCAACTTAGCCTCAACCACAGTTACGATGTCTTTTTTCCGCCTGTCGCTCGCAGAAATTGAGCCCATCTCCGATCCAGCACCCCCACCTCCGATCCAGCACCCCCACCTTACTGCACGCATCACTACTCCACTTCAAACTCTCCACAAGGCTCGGGTTTGGTGTTTCCGAGCACAACTCCGCTGGCAATTTTGCTCCCACAAGACTCACTTTGTTTTCTTCTCTGCGGGCGGGACGTGCTCAACCCGCTGCTCCTGCCCCTGCTGAGAGTCTGTGCTGTCGCGTTGCTGCTGCTGAGGACCTAGTGTAATGTCGTGCCTCTCCTGCTGCTGCTGCTGCTGCTGCTGCTGCTGCTGATGTTGCTGATGTTGCTGCTGCTGCTGCTGCTGCTGCTGCTGCTGCTGCTGCTGCTGCTGCTGCTGATGCGGCTGCTGCGGCTGCTGCGGCTGCTGCGGCTGCTGCGGCTGCTGCGGCTGCTGCGGCTGCTGCGGCTGCTGCGGCTGCTGCGGCTGTTCGGCCGGCTCTGGCTGTCCGCGCAGCACGGCCAGCAGCCGCTCCTGGGCGACTCGGTCGAGGCCCAGCGCCTGCTGCAGGTCGGCGCGCCGCCGGCGCAGCAGCGGCGCCAGCTCGTCCCGCACACCCTCCGAGTGCGTGTGACAGCCGGCACAGCCCAGCGCCAGTGCGCCACCCGGCTGCCGACTGAGCAGCAGCGGAGAGCGGGTGCCGCACACGTGAAACCGACCGAGCAGCGAGGCCACCGAGGACAGACTCAGAAACAGTGTGTCCGCACCACTGTCTACCAGCGCCATCACTGCCGGTGCTGCCAGAAACAGAAGACAGCCTAAATGAGAACAAGCAGAATCAATGTGATATTCATGAACAAAAGACAAATATTCAGACAAGTGTATAAAAAGTTTTGAATTTGGATTTGTGACCTAAATACATATTGCTATTGATTTGGGCATATGAGGAATTAGCTGAGTACGATTTGTTAATATTAAAGAGAACTTCCTACATCTTATGAAATGAGGTCTACATCTCGTTGGACTCATATGGTACTCATATACTGAGGTGCATTGACCAATTTCAGCTGTAAATTTCTACCTGCCTGCCTACCAGAAACAGGTTTCAGCAACCTCATTAAAGAGAAGAGAAGGCACAATTTCCCTTAACCCGCCATTGGCTGGGCTGGGGGAGGGGGCGTTTTTCGCCCCCCCCCCCCCCGACGAACTTTCACAATAGCTAAACAAAACTAATAAGAGCTATCGACGTGAAATTACAGGTACCTTCTCCTACATCAATTATACATCTTTTGTGCAAAAATGAAGACATTTCGTCTATTTTTTCTCTCGAAATATAGCGAATTTAGTGACGTCACTACACACGAGTTTGACACAAAAATCAGCTAAACTTTAACAGGCCTTACAAATGCCACACTTGAAGCAAAATGCAGTAAAAACGCAAACAAATAGCAAATGGCAGGGGCTACAAATTGCAGTGTCCTGGCATTGGGAAATTTGGGTGGAAAATGACGCCCTATGGATACTATTTTTCCACTCTTTTTATTGAGTTTTACCGTGAATTTTCAACTCCTTATTTTAAAATGTATTGGATAATGGGAAACCTGACACTGATTTATGGATGTAATGTTAGTGACAGCGTGTGGATGGAAAGACAGGTAAGAATTGGCATAGGTAATAACTAATTTTGGTGAGCAGGTAATTAGGTGACAAAGCCTGGTGCATATGCTTTTTGGTTGAATTTTCCACTCTTAATACTTATTTTAGACAGAATTTTCCACTCCGCACCCCAGCTCCAAAGCAATTCTAGGAGCCTGACAAAATGTCTATCTCAGATTTGTGAGAAGAAAAATTACCCCCCCACAAAAAAAAAATATTTGGCAAAAATGCCCTCAAAATCAACATTTTCAATTTTTTAACCGGAAGATATGTCTAAGAACCACATGTGGACAATACCCAAACCAAATTTTAAAGCAATATCTTTATTTTTGACTGACTTGTCGCTCCCTAAGTATGAGTAACTCATGACGCCATATTTTAAATTGCGTTTTTTGAATTTTAGTGTCCAGATACAAACAAATAAATGCCAACACTGTATTTATGAGACACAACTGGTGAGACCCGAGGGCAAAAAAACACGACTTTTCTATTGATATGTATAAATTTCAAATTTTGGCCTTGTGACCTGACCTTGACCTTATATGGTGTCAGGTTGTGAAAATGACTGCTTCTATCGAATTATACGTGTAAAATAACCCATACACCATGTGTCGCATGGCTTTCGTAGGCCTGTGACATTTTGTGACCTGCCCTTGGCCTTGACCTTTGCTTACAATTTCACTTTTCCGTATGCGGGATGTGTATTATACCTTTGAGAGCACTTTGTGCGATAATAGTCGCAATCTAAGGCTTTGGATGGAAAGCATGGCCCAAAAACTAAAATATCAAGCCTTACGTTTGACCTGACCGGGACCCGATTGCCGCCTTGCGCGTCTCGCTGTGGATATTTCTTCGGAAGATAACCGGGGGGACACCCCCCCCCCCCTCAGCCAATGGCGTTCGGCTGAGACCCCAGCCAATGCCGGGTTAAAGTAGGTAAAGGGTGGAACATAAAACAAACTTCCTTTTCATTTTACTTTTTTTTGTAACAATTATATGCGTAAAATGCAACTTGTTTAGGGTTCATTTGGAAGAGAATTGAACCTGCCATCAGATGGTGTCGCGCATATACCGCTTTTCAAAACAAAAACTGTGCCGTTTATGAATTTGTGAGACTCATACTACGCGTTTCACCGAGGTGTATGCTCCGAGAGGCTTGAGCTCGTACCTTCACTTGTCCGCGAATGTGTGCTACGCCACGGCTTTCTGTGTCTTCAGATTTACGCCACAGTCGGTACAATTGCATGACATTGACCAACCCTTCGCACTCACCGCCCAAGCCCGAGGGCAAATAAAAAGATCAACGGATTGAAGTCATGGATCAGGTCTGACTGAATAGCCGCGCGTAAAACATGAAATGCCTCGTAAAAATTAACTCGCAGTTACGATTCCTGTCATTGTTTCAATAAATGAAACATACCAATGTGTACATAATTTAATTCTAAACAGATCTGGGTTGATGAAAATAATGATTATGATGATGATTGAGGCTTAACCCTCGCCCTACGGGGGTCCTAAAACAACCCCCTGAGGTTTTTCTTGCATAACTTTTACACATGCGGCGAATCTTTCTGAAATTTTCAGAAGCTGAGTGTACAACAATTATACGTATGCTGTAAAAATTGCATTAAAATTGGCTAAGTAATTTGGGAGATAATGATGTTTTGATGACGTCATGTTGGTGGAAAGACGCTAAATGTTTGAAAAATCGTAGAAAACAGAGTTTTGAAGCCAATTGCAAACGCAATTCAGAAAAGATATAACACGTCAATCTCTTTAAAATGGCAATCTCGGATTTAAAATTGTTGTCTTTTTGACCCTTAAAATGGGAAAACTTTTTTATCAGCACAAAATATTTTTTGCAAAGATGTTTACAAAAAAAAAACAGGAATATGTCAGAGAACTGAGAGTATGGACAATACCCAAACCAAATTTCAAAGCAATATCTCTATTTTTGACTGAGTGATGGCTCTCTAAGTATAAGAAACTCATGACGTCATTTTTTAATAGCTTTTTGGACGTTTTTTGACCAGATACGAACAAATGATTACCTTTTCTGTATTTCTGAGACAAAACTGGTCTAGGAACATGACTTTTTATTTACATTTACCAATTTTTCATTTGGAGGTTTTCTGACAAAATCGAGCAAAATCGCTGTTCTGGGCGTGGTCGATCGAGATCATTCACTTGACCTGGAAGGTCACTCGTTGACCCGAAACCTAAAAATTGCATACTGTTAGATTCCAAACATGCCAGGCAACATGTTGGTTCTTACCGCGTTGTTATATGTTGCTTGGTTTGGAAGTTAACAGGGGGTCTTTTTACCAGCTGAATGTTGGCAAAGTCACAATCCTTATCAGACCTGTACAGACACAAACCAGCTGAATGTTGGCAAAGTCACAATCCTTATCAGACCTGTACAGACACAAACCAGCTGAATGTTGGCAAGGTCACAATCCTTATCAGACCTGTACAGACACAAACCAGCTGAATGTTGGCAAGGTCACGATCCTTATCAGACCTGTACAGACACAAACCAGCTGATGTTGGCAAAGTCACAATCCTTATCAGACATGTACAGGCACAAACCAGCTGAATGTTGGCAAAGTCACAATCCTTAGCAGACCTGTACAGACACAAACCAGCTGAATGTTGGCAAAGTCACAATCCTTATCAAGTATAGTTAACTCAGTAAATATAGATAACAGACAGAGGACATAATTGCTAAACGTAACAACAGGCTTACAGAGTTCGAGGAAAGGTGGGCATCTGTTTCAGCCTAATTACGTTTGCCGCTGTTTTCACCGCTATTGAGAAATATCACTGACGATGCCGCTGGGACTGCTAGCTGTGCAGTTGTATTGATGTGTGTGTGTGTCTGTGTGTGTGTGTCTATGTGTGTGTGTCTGTGTGTGTGTCTGTGTCTGTGTGTGTGTGTGTGTGTGTGTGTGTGTGTGTGTGTGTGTGTGTGTGTGTGTGTGTGTGTGTGTGTGTGTGTGTGTGTGTGTGTGTGTGTGTCTGTGTGTGTGTGTGTCTGTGTGTGTGTGTGTGTGTGTCTGTGTGTGTGTGTGTGTGTGTGTGTGTGTGTGTCTGTGTGTGTGTCTGTGTGTGTCTGTGTGTGTGTGTGTGTGTGTGTGTGTGTGTGTGTGTGTGTGTGTGTGTGTGTGTGTGTGTGTGTGTGTGTGTGTGTGTGTGTGTGTGTGTGTGTGTGTGTGTGTGTGTGTGTGTGTGTGTGTGTGTGTGTGTGTGTGTGTGTGTGTGTGTGTGTGTGTGTGTGTGTGTGTGTGTGTGTGTCTGTGTCTGTGTGTGTGTGTGTGTGTCTGTGTGTGTGTGTGTCTGTGTGTGTGTGTGTGTGTGTCTGTGTCTGTGTGTGTCTGTGTCTGTGTGTGTCTGTGTGTGTCTGCGTGTGTCTGTGTGTGTCTGCGTGTGTGTGTGTGTCTGCGTGTGTGTGTGTGTCTGCGTGTCTGCGTGTGTCTGCGTGTGTCTGTGTGTCTGCGTGTGTCTGCGTGTGTGTCTGGTGTGTCGTGTGTGTCTGCGTGTGTCTGCGTGTGTCTGGTGTGTGTGTGTGTCTGTGTGTGTGTGTCTGTGTGTGTGTGTCTGTGTGTGTGTGTCTGTGTGTGTGTGTCTGTGTGTGTGTGTCTGTGTGTGTGTGTCTGTGTGTGTGTGTCTGTGTGTGTGTGTCTGTGTGTGTGTGTCTGTGTGTGTGTGTCTGTGTGTGTGTGTCTGTGTGTGTGTGTCTGTGTGTGTGTGTCTGTGTGTGTGTGTGTCTGTGTGTGTGTGTCTGTGTGTGTGTGTCTGTGTGTGTGTGTCTGTGTGTGTGTGTCTGTGTGTGTGTGTGTCTGTGTGTGTGTGTGTCTGTGTGTGTGTGTGTCTGTGTGTGTGTGTGTCTGTGTGTGTGTGTGTCTGTGTGTGTGTGTGTCTGTGTGTGTGTGTGTCTGTGTGTGTGTGTGTCTGTGTGTGTGTGTGTCTGTGTGTGTGTGTGTCTGTGTGTGTGTGTGTCTGTGTGTGTGTGTGTCTGTGTGTGTGTGTGTCTGTGTGTGTGTGTGTCTGTGTGTGTGTGTGTCTGTGTGTGTGTGTGTCTGTGTGTGTGTGTGTCTGTGTGTGTGTGTGTCTGTGTGTGTGTGTGTCTGTGTGTGTGTGTGTCTGTGTGTGTGTGTGTCTGTGTGTGTGTGTGTCTGTGTGTGTGTGTGTCTGTGTGTGTGTGTGTCTGTGTGTGTGTGTGTCTGTGTGTGTGTGTGTCTGTGTGTGTGTGTGTCTGTGTGTGTGTGTGTCTGTGTGTGTGTGTGTCTGTGTGTGTGTGTGTCTGTGTGTGTGTGTGTCTGTGTGTGTGTGTGTCTGTGTGTGTGTGTGTCTGTGTGTGTGTGTG
>JAXIVJ010011184.1:32500-44386 GCA_036785665.1 Chirona hameri
TGTGTGTCTGTGTGTGTGTGTGTCTGTGTGTGTGTGTGTCTGTGTGTGTGTGTGTCTGTGTGTGTGTGTGTCTGTGTGTGTGTGTGTCTGTGTGTGTGTGTGTCTGTGTGTGTGTGTGTGTCTGTGTGTGTGTGTGTCTGTGTGTGTGTGTGTGTCTGTGTGTGTGTGTGTCTGTGTGTGTGTGTGTCTGTGTGTGTGTGTGTCTGTGTGTGTGTGTGTCTGTGTGTGTGTGTGTCTGTGTGTGCTTGTGTCTGTGTGTGTGTGTGTCTGTGTGTGTCGTGTGTCTGTGTGCTGTGTGTGTGTGTGTCTGTGTGTGTGTGTGTCTGTGTGTGTGTGTGTCTGTGTGTGTGTGTGTCTGTGTGTGTGTGTGTCTGTGTGTGTGTGTGTCTGTGTGTGCTGTGTGTCTGTGTGTGTGTGTGTCTGTGTGTGTGTGTGTCTGTGTGTGTGTGTGTGTCTGTGTGTGTGTGTGTCTGTGTGTGTGTGTGTCTGTGTGTGTGTGTGTCTGTGTGGTGTGTGTCTGTGTCTGTGTGTGTGTGTGTCTGTGTGTGTGTGTGTCTGTGTGTGTGTGTGTCTGTGTGTGTGTGTGTCTGTGTGTGTGTGTGTCTGTGTGTGTGTGTGTGTCTGTGTGTGTGTGTGTCTGTGTGTGTGTGTGTCTGTGTGTGTGTGTGTCTGTGTGTGTGTGTGTCTGTGTGTGTGTGTGTCTGTGTGTGTGTGTGTCTGTGTGTGTGTGTGTCTGTGTGTGTGTGTGTCTGTGTGTGTGTGTGTCTGTGTGTGTGTGTTGTGTCTGTGTGTGTGTGTGTCTGTGTGTGTGTGTGTCTGTGTGTGTGTGTGTCTGTGTGTGTGTGTGTCTGTGTGTGTGTGTGTCTGTGTGTGTGTGTGTCTGTGTGTGTGTGTGTCTGTGTGTGTGTGTGTCTGTGTGTGTGTGTGTCTGTGTGTGTGTGTGTCTGTGTGTGTGTGTGTCTGTGTGTGTGTGTGGTCTGTGTGTGTGTGTGTCTGTGTGTGTGTGTGTCCTGTGTGTGTGTGTGTCTGTGTGTGTGTGTGTCTGTGTGTGTGTGTGTCTGTGTGTGTGTGTGTCTGTGTGTGTGTGTGTCTGTGTGTGTGTGTGTCTGTGTGTGTGTGTGTCTGTGTGTGTGTGTGTCTGTGTGTGTGTGTGTCTGTGTGTGTGTGTGTCTGTGTGTGTGTGTGTCTGTGTGTGTGTGTGTCTGTGTGTGTGTGTGTCTGTGTGTGTGTGTGTGTCTGTGTGTGTGTGTGTCTGTGTGTGTGTGTGTCTGTGTGTGTGTGTGTCTGTGTGTGTGTGTGTCTGTGTGTGTGTGTGTCTGTGTGTGTGTGTGTCTGTGTGTGTGTGTGTCTGTGTGTGTGTCTGTGTGTGTGTGTGTCTGTGTGTGTGTGTGTCTGTGTGTGTGTGTGTCTGTGTGTGTGTGTCTGTGTGTGTGTGTGTCTGTGTGTGTGTGTCTGTGTGTGTGTGTGTCTGTGTGTGTGTGTGTCTGTGTGTGTGTGTGTCTGTGTGTGTGTGTGTCTGTGTGTGTGTGTCTGTTGTGTGTGTGTGTGTCTGTGTGTGTGTGTTGTCTGTGTGTGTGTGTCTGTGTGTGTGTGTGTCTGTGTGTGTGTGTCTGTGTGTGTGTGTGTCTGTGTGTGTGTGTGTCTGTGTGTGTGTGTGTCTGTGTGTGTGTGTGTCTGTGTGTGTGTGTGTCTGTGTGTGTGTGTGTCTGTGTGTGTGTGTGTCTGTGTGTGTGTGTGTCTGTGTGTGTGTGTGTCTGTGTGTGTGTGTGTCTGTTGTGTGTGTGTCTGTGTGTGTGTGTGTCTGTGTGTGTGTGTGTCTGTTGTGTGTGTGTGTCTGTGTGTGTGTGTGTCTGTGTGTGTGTGTCTGTGTGTGTGTGTCTGTGTGTGTGTGTAGTGTGTGTGTGTCTGTGTGTGTGTGTGTCTGTGTGTGTGTGTCGTGTGTGTGTTGTGTGTGTGTGTCTGTGTGTGTGTGTCTGTGTGTGTGTGTGTGTCTGTGTGTGTGTGTCTGTGTGTGTGTGTGTCTGTGTGTGTGTGTGTGTCTGTGTGTGTGTTGTGTGTGTCTGTGTGTGTGTGTGTGTCTGTGTGTGTGTGTGTGTCTGTGTGTGTGTGTGTGTCTGTGTGTGTGTGTGTGTCCTGTGTGTGTGTGTGTGTCTGTGTGTGTGTGTGTGTCTGTGTGTGTGTGTGTGTCTGTGTGTTGTGTGTGTCTGTGTGTGTGTGTGTGTCTGTGTGTGTGTGTGTGTCTGTGTGTGTGTGTGTGTGTCTGTGTGTGTGTGTGTGTGTCTGTTGTGTGTGTGTGTGTCTGTGTGTGTGTGTGTGTCTGTGTGTGTGTGTGTGTCTGTGTTGTGCTGTGTGTGTGTGTGTCTGTGTGTGTGTGTGTGTCTGTGTGTGTGTGTGTGTCTTGCTGTGTGTGTGTGTGTCTGTGTGTGTGTGTGTGTCTGTGTGTGTGTGTGTCTGTGTGTGTGTGTGTCTGTGTGTGTGTGTTGTCTGTGTGTGTGTGTGTGTGTCTGTGTGTGTGTGTGTGTCTGTGTGTGTGTGTGTGTGTCTGTGTGTGTGTGTGTGTGTGTCTGTGTGTGTGTGTGTGTGTCTGTGTGTGTGTGTGTGTGTGTCTGTGTGTGTGTGTGTGTGTCTGTGTGTGTGTGTGTGTGTCTGTGTGTGTGTGTGTGTGTCTGTGTGTGTGTGTGTGTGTCTGTGTGTGTGTGTGTGTGTGTCTGTGTGTGTGTGTGTGTGTCTGTGTGTGTGTGTGTGTGTCTGTGTGTGTGTGTGTGTGTCTGTGTGTGTGTGTGTGTGTCTGTGTGTGTGTGTGTGTGTCTGTGTGTGTGTGTTGTGTCTGTGTGTGTGTGTGTGTGTCTGTGTGTGTGTGTGTGTGTCTGTGTGTGTGTGTGTGTGTCTGTGTGTGTGTGTGTGTGTCTGTGTGTGTGTGTGTGTGTCTGTGTGTGTGTGTGTGTGTCTGTGGTGTGTGTGTGTGTGTCTGTGTGTGTGTGTGTGTGTCTGTGTGTGTGTGTGTGTGTCTGTGTGTGTGTGTTGTGTCTGTGTGTGTGTGTGTGTGTCTGTGTCGTGTGTGTGTGTGTCTGTGTGTGTGTCTGTGTGTCTGTGTGTGTGCTGTGTGTGTGTGTCTGTGTGTGTGTGTGTGTGTCTGTGTGTGTGTGTGTGTGTCTGTGTGTGTGTGTGTGTGTCTGTGTGTGTGTGTGTGTGTCTGTGTGTGTGTGTGTGTGTCTGTGTGTGTGTGTGTGTGTCTGTGTGTGTGTGTGTGTGTCTGTGTGTGTGGTGTGTGTGTCTGTGTGTGTGTGTGTCTGTGTGTGTGTGTGTGTGTCTGTGTGTGTGTGTGTGTGTCTGTGTGTGTGTGTGTGTGTCTGTGTGTGTGTGTGTGTGTGTCTGTGTGTGTGTGTGTGTCTGCTGTGTGTGTGTGTGTGTGTGTCTGTGTGTGTGTGTGTGTGTCTGTGTGTGTGTGTGTGTGTCTGTGTGTGTGTGTGTGTGTCTGTGTGTGTGTGTGTGTGTCTGTGTGTGTGTGTGTGTGTCTGTGTGTGTCTGTGTGTGTGTGTGTCTGTGTGTGTGTGTGTGTCTGTGTGTGTGTGTGTGTCTGTGTGTGTGGTGTGTCTGTGTGTGTGTGTGTGTGTCTGTGTGTGTGTGTGTGTCTGTGTGTGTGTGTGTGTCTGTGTGTGTGTGTGGTCTGTGTGTGTGTGTGTGTCTGTGTGTGTGTGTGTGTCTGTGTGTGGTGTGTGTGTCTGTGTGTGTGTGTGTGTCTGTGTGTGTGTGTGTGTCTGTGTGTGTGTGTGTCTGTGTTTGTGTGTGTCGTGTGTGTGTGTGTGTCGTGTGTGTGTGTGTGTCTGTGTGTGTGTGTGTGTGTCTGTGTGTGTGTGTGTCTGTGTGTGTGTGTGTGTCTGTGTGTGTGTGTGTGTCTGTGTGTGTGTGTGTGTCTGTGTGTGTGTGTGTTCTGTCTGTGTGTGTGTGTCTTGTGTGTGTGTGTGTCTGTGTCTGTGTGTGTGTGTCGTGTCTGTGTGTGTGTGTGTGTGTCTGTTGTGTGTGTGTGTGTCTGTGTGTGTGTGTGTGTCTGTGTGTGTGTGTGTGTGTCTGTGTGTGTGTGTGTGTCTGTCTGTGTGTGTGTGTGTGTCTGTCTGTGTGTGTGTGTGTGTCTGGCTGTGTGTGTGTGTGTGTCTGTCTGTGTGTTGTGTGTGTGTCTGTCTTGTTGTGTGCTGTGTTGTGTGTCTGTCGTGTGTGTGTGTGTGTCTGTCTGTGTGTGTGTGTGTGTCTGTCTGTGTGTGTGTGTGTGTCTGTCTGTGTGTGTGTGTGTGTCTGTCTGTGTGTGTGTGTGTGTCTGTCTGTGTGTGTGTGTGTCGTGTCTGTCTGTGTGTGTGTGTGTCTGTCTGTGTGTGTGTGTGTGTCTGTCTGTGTGTGTGTGTGTGTCTGTCTGTGTGTGTGTGTGTCTGTCTGTGTGTGTGTGTGTGTCTGTCTGTGTGTTGTGTGTGTGTCTGTCTGTGTGTGTGTGTGTGTCTGTCTGTGTGTGTGTGTGTGTCTGTCTGTGTGTCGTGTGTGTGTCTGTCTGTGTGTGTGTGTGTGTCTGTGTGTGTGTGTGCTGTGTTGTGTGTGTGTCTGTGTGTGTGTGTGTGTGTGTCCTGTGTGTGTGTGTGTATGTCTGTGTGTGTGTGTGTGTCTGTGTGTGTGTGTGTGCTGTGTGTTGTGTGTCTGTGTGTGTGTGTGTGTCTGTTGTGTGTGTGTGTGTGTCTGTGTGTGTGTGTGTGTCTGTGTGTGTGTGTGTGTCTGTGTGTGTGTGTGTGTCTGTGTGTGTGTGTGTGTTGTCTGTGTTGTGTGTGTGTCTGTGTGTGTGTGTGTGTCTGTGTGTGTGTGTGTGTCTGTGTGTGTGTGTGTGTCTGTGTGTGTGTGTGTGTCTGTGTGTGTGTGTGTGTCTGTGTGTGTGTGTGTGTCTGTGTGTGAGTGTGTGTCTGTGTGTGTGTGGTGTCTGTGTGTGTGTGTGTCTGTGTGTGTGTGGTGTGTCTGTGTGTGTGTGTGTGTCTGTGTGTGTGTGTGTGTCTGTGTGTGTGTGTGTGTCTGTGTGTGTGTGTGTGTCTGTGTGTGTGTGTGTGTCTGTGTGTGTGTGTGTGTGTGCTGTGTGTGTGTGTGTCTGTGTGTTGTGTGTTGTCTGTGTGTGTGTGTGTGTCTGTGTGTGTGTGTGTGTCTGTGTGTGTGTGTGTGTCTGTGTGTGTGTGTGTGTCTGTGTGTGTGTGTGTGTCTGTGTGTGTGTGTGTGTCTGTGTGTGTGTGTGTGTCTGTGTGTGTGTGTGTGTCTGTGTGTGTGTGTGTGTCTGTGTGTGTGTGTGTGTCTGTGTGTGTGTGTGTGTCTGTGTGTGTGTGTGTGTCTGTGTGTGTGTGTGTGTCTGTGTGTGTGTGTGTGTCTGTGTGTGTGTGTGTGTCTGTGTGTGTGTGTGTGTCTGTGTGTGTGTGTGTGTCTGTGTGTGTGTGTGTGTCTGTGTGTGTGTGTGTGTCTGTGTGTGTGTGTGTCTGTGTGTGTGTGTGTGTGTCTGTGTGTGTGTGTGTGTCTGTGTGTGTGTGTGTGTCTGTGTGTGTGTGTGTGTCTGTGTGTGTGTGCTGTGTGTCTGTGTGTGTGTCGTGTGTGTCTGTGTGTGTCTGTGTGTGTGTCTGTGTGTGTGTGTGTCTGTTGTGTGTCGTGTGTGTCTGTGTGTGTGTGTGTGTCTGTTGTGCCTGTGTGTGTCTGTGTGTGCTGTGTGTGTCTGTGTGTGTCTGTGTGTGTCTGTGTGTGTCGTGTGTGTCTGTCTGTTGTGTGTCTGTTGTGTGTCTGTGTGTGTGTCTGTGTGTGTCTGTTGTGTGTCTGTGTGTGTGTCTGTGTGTGTGTGTGTCTTGTGTGTGTGTGTGTCTGTTGTGTGTCTGTTGTGTGTCTGTGTGTCTGTTGTGTGTCTGGTTGTGTGTGTCTGTTGTGTCTGTTGTGTGTCTGTTGTGTGTCTGTTGTGTGTCTGTTGTGTGTCTGTTGTGTGTGTCTGTTGTGTGTCTGTTGTGTTGTCTGTTGTGTGTCTGTTGTGTGTCTGTTGTGTGTCTGTTGTGTGTCTGTTGTGTGTCTGTGTGTGTCTGTTGTGTGTCTGTTTGTGTGTCTGTTGTGTGTCTGTTGTGTGTCTGTTGTGTGTCTGTTGTGTGTCTGTTGTGTGTCTGTGTGTGTCTGTTGTGTGTCTGTTGTGTGTCTGTTGTGTGTCTGTTGTGTGTCTGTTGTGTGTCGTTGTGTGTCTGTTGTGTGTCTGTGTGTGTCTGTTGTGTGTCTGTTGTGTGTCTGTTGTGTGTCTGTTGTGTGCTGTTGTGTGTCTGTTGTGTGTCTGTTGTGTGTCTGTTGTGTGTCTGTTGTGTGTCTGTTGTGTGTCTGTTGTGTGTCTGTTGTGTGTCTGTTGTGTGTCTGTTGTGTGTCTGTGTGTGTGTTGTGTGTCTGTTGTGTGTCTGTTGTGTGTCTGTTGTGTGTCTGTTGTGTGTCTGTTGTGTGTCTGTTGTGTGTCTGTTGTGTGTCTGTTGTGTGTCTGTTGTGTGTCTGTTGTGTGTCTGTTGTGTGTCTGTTGGTGTGTCTGTTGTGTGTCTGTTGTGTGTCTGTTGTGTGTCTGTTGTGTGTCTGTTGTGTGTCTGTTGTGTGTCTGTTGTGTGTCTGTTGTGTGTCTGTTGTGTGTCTGTTGTGTGTCTGTTGTGTGTCTGTTGTGTGTCTGTTGTGTGTCTGTTGTGTGTCTGTTGTGTGTCTGTTGTTGTGTGTCTGTTGTGTGTCTGTTGTGTGTCTGTTGTGTGTCTGTGTGTGTCCTGTTGTGTGTCTGTTGTGTCTGTTGTTGTCCTGTTGTTGTGTGTCTGTTGTGTGTCTGTTGTGTCGTTGTGTGTGTCTGTTGTGTGTCTGTTGTGTGTCTGTTGTGTGTCTGTTGTGTGTCTGTTGTGTGTCTGTTGTGTGTCTGTTGTGTGTCTGTTGTGTGTCTGTTGTGTGTCTGTTGTGTGTCTGTTGTGTGTCTGTTGTGTGTCTGTTGTGTGTCTGTGTGTGTCTGTGTGTGTCTGTTGTGTGTCTGTTGTGTGTCTGTTGTGTGTCTGTTGTGTGTCTGTTGTGTGTCTGTTGTGTGTCTGTTGTGTGTCTGTGTTGTGTGTCTGTTGTGTGTCTGTTGTGTGTCTGTTGTGTGTCTGTTGTGTGTCTGTTGTGTGTCTGTTGTGTGTCTGTTGTGTGTCTGTTGTGTGTCTGTTGTGTGTCTGTTGTGTGTCTGTTGTGTCTGTTGTGTGTCTGTTGTGCTGTTGTGTGTGTCTGTTGTGTGTTCTGTTGTGTGTCTGTTGTGTGTCTGTTGTGTTGTCTTGTGTGTCTGTTGTGTGTCTGTTGTGTGTCTGTTGTGTGTCTGTTGTGTGTCTGTTGTTGTGTCTGTTGTGGTGTCTGTTGTGTGTCTGTTGTGTGTCTGTTGTGTGTCTGTTGTGTCTGTTGTGTGTCTGTTGTGTGTCTGTTGTGTGTCTGTTGTGTGTCTGTTGTGTGTCTGTTGTGTGTCTGTTGTGTGTCTGTTGTGTGTCTGTTGTGTGTCTGTTGTGTGTCTGTTGTGTGTCTGTTGTGTGTCTGTTGTGTGTCTGTTGTGTGTCTGTTGTGTGTCTGTTGTGTGTCTGTTGTGTGTCTGTTGTGTGTCTGTTGTGTGTCTGTTGTGTGTCTGTTGTGTGTCTGTTGTGTGTCTGTTGTGTGTCTGTTGTGTGTCTGTTGTGTGTCTGTTGTGTGTCTGTTGTGTGTCTGTTGTGTGTCTGTTGTGTGTCTGTTGTGTGTCTGTTGTGTGTCTGTTGTGTGTCTGTTGTGTGTCTGTTGTGTGTCTGTTGTGTGTCTGTTGTGTGTCTGTTGTGTGTCTGTTGTGTGTCTGTTGTGTGTCTGTTGTGTGTCTGTTGTGTGTCTGTTGTGTGTCTGTTGTGTGTCTGTTGTGTGTCTGTTGTGTGTCTGTTGTGTGTCTGTTGTGTGTCTGTTGTGTGTCTGTTGTGTGTCTGTTGTGTGTCTGTTGTGTGTCTGTTGTGTGTCTGTTGTGTGTCTGTTGTGTGTCTGTTGTGTGTCTGTTGTGTGTCTGTTGTGTCTGTGTGTGTCTGTTGTGTGTCTGTTGTGTGTCTGTTGTGTGTCTGTTGGTGTCTGTTGTGTGTCTGTTGTGTGTCTGTTGTGTGTCTGTTGTGTGTCTGTTGTGTGTCTGTTGTGTGTCTGTTGTGTGTCTGTTGTGTGTCTGTTGTGTGTCTGTTGTGTGTCTGTTGTGTGTCTGTTGTGTGTCTGTTGTGTGTCTGTTGTGTCGTCTGTTGTGTGTCTGTTGTGTGTCTGTTGTGTGTCTGTTGTGTGTCTGTTGTGTGTCTGTTGTGTGTCTGTTGTGTGTCTGTGTGTGTCTGTTGTGTGTCTGTTGTGTGTCTGTTGTGTGTCTGTTGTGTGTCTGTTGTGTGTCTGTTGTGTGTCTGTTGTGTGTCTGTTGTGTGTCTGTTGTGTGTCTGTTGTGTGTCTGTTGTGTCTTGTCTGTTGTGTGTCTGTTGTGTGTGTCTGTTGTGTGTCTGTTGTGTGTCTGTTGTGTGTCTGTTGTGTGTCTGTTGTGTGTCTGTTGTGTGTCTGTTGTGTGTCTGTTGTGTGTCTGTTGTGTGTCTGTTGTGTGTCTGTTGTGTGTCTGTTGTGTGTCTGTTGTGTGTCTGTTGTGTGTCTGTTGTGTGTCTGTTGTGTGTCTGTTGTGTGTCTGTTGTGTGTCTGTTGTGTGTCTGTTGTGTGTCTGTTGTGTGTCTGTTGTTGTCTGTGTTCTGTTGTGTGTCTGTTGTGTGTCTGTTGTGTGTCTGTTGTGTGTCTGTTGTGTGTCTGTTGTGTGTCTGTTGTGTGTCTGTGTGGTCTGTTGTGTGTCTGTTGTGTGTCTGTTGTGTGTCTGTTGTGTGTCTGTTGTGTGTCTGTTGTGTGTCTGTTGTGTGTCTGTTGTGTGTCTGTTGTGTGTCTGTTGTGTGTCTGTTGTGTGTCTGTTGTGTGTCTGTTGTGTGTCTGTTGTGTGTCTGTTGTGTGTCTGTTGTGTGTCTGTTGTGTGTCTGTTGTGTGTCTGTTGTGTGTCTGTTGTGTGTCTGTTGTGTGTCTGTTGTGTGTCTGTTGTGTGTCTGTTGTGTGTCTGTTGTGTGTCTGTTGTGTGTCTGTTGTGTGTCTGTTGTGTGTCTGTTGTGTGTCTGTTGTGTGTCTGTTGTGTGTCTGTTGTGTGTCTGTTGTGTCTGTGTGTCTGTTGTGTGTCTGTTGTGTGTCTGTTGTGTGTCTGTTGTGTGTCTGTTGTGTGTCTGTTGTGTGTCTGTTGTGTGTCTGTTGTGTGTCTGTTGTGTGTCTGTTGTGTGTCTGTTGTGTGTCTGTTGTGTGTCTGTTGTGTGTCTGTTGTGTGTCTGTTGTGTGTCTGTTGTGTGTCTGTTGTGTGTCTGTTGTGTGTCTGTTGTGTGTCTGTTGTGTGTCTGTTGTGTGTCTGTTGTGTGTCTGTTGTGTGTCTGTTGTGTGTCTGTTGTGTGTCTGTTGTGTGTCTGTTGTGTGTCTGTTGTGTGTCTGTTGTGTGTCTGTTGTGTGTCTGTTGTGTGTCTGTTGTGTGTCTTGTTGTGTGTCTGTTGTGTGTCTGTTGTGTGTCTGTTCTGTGTGTCTGTTGTGTGTCTGTTGTGTGTCTGTTGTGTGTCTGTTGTGTGTCTGTTGTGTGTCTGTTGTGTGTCTGTTGTGTGTCTGTTGTGTGTCTGTTGTGTGTCTGTTGTGTGTCTGTTGTGTGTCTGTTGTGTGTCTGTTGTGTGTCTGTTGTGTGTGTTGTGTGTTGTGTCGTGTTGTGTGTGTCTGTTGTGTGTCTGTTGTGTGTCTGTTGTGTGTCTGTTGTGTGTCTGTTGTGTGTCTGTTGTGTGTCTGTTGTGTGTCTGTTGTGTGTCTGTTGTGTGTCTGTTGTGTGTCTGTTGTGTGTCTGTTGTGTGTCTGTTGTGTGTCTGTTGTGTGTCTGTTGTGTGTCTGTTGTGTGTCTGTTGTGTGTCTGTTGTGTGTCTGTTGTGTGTCTGTTGTGTGTCTGTTGTGTGTCTGTTGTGTGTCTGTTGTGTGTCTGTTGTGTGTCTGTGTGTGTCTGTTGTGTGTCTGTTGTGTGTCTGTTGTGTGTCTGTTGTGTGTCTGTTGTGTGTCTGTTGTGTGTCTGTTGTGTGTCTGTTGTGTGTCTGTTGTGTGTCTGTTGTGTGTCTGTTGTGTGTCTGTTGTGTGTCTGTTGTGTGTCTGTTGTGTGTCTGTTGTGTGTCTGTTGTGTGTCTGTTGTGTGTCTGTTGTGTGTCTGTTGTGTGTCTGTTTGTGTGTCTGTTGTGTGTCTGTTGTGTGTCTGTTGGTGTGTCTGTTGTGTGTCTGTTGTGTGTCTGTTGTGTGTCTGTTGTGTGTCTGTTGTGTGTCTGTTGTGTGTCTGTTGTGTGTCTGTTGTGTGTCTGTTGTGTGTCTGTTGTGTGTCTGTTGTGTGTCTGTTGTGTGTCTGTTGTGTGTCTGTTGTGTGTCTGTTGTGTGTCTGTTGTGTGTCTGTTGTGTGTCTGTTGTGTGTCTGTTGTGTGTCTGTTGGTGTGTGTCTGTTGTGTGTCTGTTGTGTGTCTGTTGTGTGTCTGTGTGTGTCTGTTGTGTGTCTGTTGTGTGTCTGTTGTGTGTCTGTTGTGTGTCTGTTGTGTGTCTGTTGTGTGTCTGTTGTGTGTCTGTTGTGTGTCTGTTGTGTGTCTGTTGTGTGTCTGTTGTGTGTCTGTTGTGTGTCTGTTGTGTGTCTGTTGTGTGTCTGTTGTGTGTCTGTTGTGTGTCTGTTGTGTGTCTGTTGTGTGTCTGTTGTGTGTCTGTGTGTGTGTGTCTGTTGTGTGTCTGTTGTGTGTCTGTTGTGTGTCTGTTGTGTGTCTGTTGTGTGTCTGTTGTGTGTCTGTTGTGTGTCTGTTGTGTGTCTGTTGTGTGTCTGTTGTGTGTCTGTTGTGTGTCTGTTGTGTGTCTGTTGTGTGTCTGTTGTGTGTCTGTTGTGTGTCTGTTGTGTGTCTGTTGTGTGTCTGTTGTGTGTCTGTTGTGTGTCTGTTGTGTGTCTGTTGTGTGTCTGTTGTGTGTCTGTTGTGTGTCTGTTGTGTGTCTGTTGTGTGTCTGTTGTGTGTCTGTTGTGTGTCTGTTGTGTGTCTGTTGTGTGTCTGTCTGTTGTGGTGTCTGTTGTGTGTCTGTTGTGTGTCTGTTGTGTGTCTGTTGTGTGTCTGTTGTGTGTCTGTTGTGTGTCTGTTGTGTGTCTGTTGGTGTGTCTGTTGTGTGTCTGTGTCGTGTGCTGTTGGTGTCTGTTGTGTGTCTGTTGTGTGTCTGTTGTGTGTCTGTTGTGTGTCTGTTGTGTGTCTGTTGTGTGTCTGTTGTGTGTCTGTTTGTGTGTCTGTTGTGTGTCTGTTGTGTGTCTGTTGTGTGTCTGTTGTGTGTCTGTTGTGTGTCTGTTGTGTGTCTGTTGTGTTGTGTGTGTCTGTTGTGTGTCTGTTGTGTGTCTGTTGTGTGTCTGTTGTGTGTCTGTTGTGTGTCTGTTGTGTGTCTGTTGTGTGTCTGTTGTGTGTCTGTTGTGTGTCTGTTGTGTGTCTGTTGTGTGTCTGTTGTGTGTCTGTTGTGTGTCTGTTGTGTGTCTGTTGTGTGTCTGTTGTGTGTCTGTTGTGTGTCTGTTGTGTGTCTGTTGTGTGTCTGTTGTGTGTCTGTTTGTGTGTCTGTTGTGTGTCTGTTGTGTGTCTGTTGTGTGTCTGTTGTGTGTCTGTTGTGTGTCTGTTGTGTGTCTGTTGTGTGTCTGTTGGTGTGTCTGTTGTGTGTCTGTTGTGTGTCTGTTGTGTGTCTGTTGTGTGTCTGTGTGCTGAGTGTCTGTTGTGTGTCTGTTGTGTGTCTGTTGTGTGTCTGTTGTGTGTCTGTTGTGTGTCTGTTGTGTGTCTGTTGTGTGTCAGCGTG
>JAXIVJ010011185.1:0-44379 GCA_036785665.1 Chirona hameri
TACCACTGCGCGTGGCGCCTGCCGCGTGAGGGGTGTTGAAAGTATTTGCTCGCAATAACCCCGCAACGGCTGGGCACAGTATGTGCAAATTTCGTGTGTGGTTAGGGACCCCTCATCCGCCAGTTTCCCCGCAAGTCAGGGATGGGTGCCTCTGCACGTGCGCACGTGGACACCCCTATTCTGTATCTCAAGAACGGCTGAGCCGATTGTGTTCAAATTTGATGTGTGGTTAGGGACCTCTCAGCCGCCGCCTTTCCACAAGTCAAAGGTCGGTGCCTCTGCACGTGCGCACGTGCGCACTGTTTTGTATCTCAGAAACTACTTGCCCCATCGAGTTGAAATTCTCCATACATTTCCTTCGCGCTCGCTCGTTTATCACCAACTGCGGCGCCTTACTGGTGTTAAAGGGGAATAATGGACCTTTTCTCACAAAAAAATGGAGTTAGCACTTGAAATCGCCAGACGAGACCAAAATATATTGTAAATTTATCACATTTTGCATGCAAACTTTCCTACCGAAAGCTATTTGAAGTTATAGTTGATAAGCGTTCCACACTTTTAACGATCGGTACTTGCAAGTACTTTTGGTCCTCATCAAACTGCGGGCTTTTCCCGTATTGTTTTTTTACGCTATGGAGTGGAAAATATATTGTGCGTTCTGCTTGTTGTGATTATATGCCCGGCGATCTTCTAAAACTAACAGCGATTGGAAAAAGTGGCAATAAAATCGGAAGCTCATCGATGCACATCAACGGCGGCATAGTTAGTGGTTGCGACCCTCAATTTTTGAAAATCGATTCATTTGTTTTTAACATTAGGAGTATGGTATAATTTGTCTGTGGCTGTATATAACCACTATGCTTTATATTATCATTTAAAATAATATTTTTTCCCAAAAAAACTAACAAACAATAACACAAAACTGAGAATTAAATCGGAAGCTCATCGATGCACATAGTCAGTCATGCATCACGGATGCTTCACGGATTGCTTCGCGGATCAGTTCGATCGGAAACGTCACAGAGCCTCCAAAAATGCCGCACTCGATGTAAACAATGGTAGGGAAGGACGAATTTGTCAATGGACTTCATGAAGTACAAAAGGTACTTGTTTTGTATTTTTTCCAAACTTACAACTTCGAATTTGGGAATAATTTTATTTAATTCTTAAATTTAAATAAAATAATTTTAAAACCATAACGGTGGCCTAAGAAATTGTTGCTAACAAAATCAAAAGGTCATTATTCTTAACCCTACTCCCTGCGGGCGGGCATAATTACGTTAACCTGCGGGGGCAGATTCTGCCCCCCCCCTCTCCCGAGATCTCGAGAATCACTAAGTCGATTTGGATGGAGAAATCACCATTCGATTCTTCATGACAAGATCTCTCTTTTGGAGCCCGAAATTTTTGTTTTGTTAAAAAAATGGGGGGTCAGGGGGCAAAAAATACGAATTTTTTGGTGTTTTTTGAAGGTCATTGCGGCCATGTGGCTCGACCGATTGTCATGCCCAAAACGTTTTTGAGCTTCAAATGTACTGTGTGAAATGTCTTTAATATATCAAAAGACAACAAAAAAAATCCTAGGGGGTATTCAGGGAATGTAAAATGGGGGGATTTTCTGAAAACAAATATGTGCTGTTCGTGATTGTTTGGGACGACATGAACGTCACATGTGGACATCATATGCTGTAATTTGTTAAATTTAATATATTGCGCATAGTTGGATCCAGGAAAAAAACATGGGGGGGGGGGGGGCACCATGCGCGTAACGTTTTTATCATCTTACTAATTTGAAGTTGGACCTAATTTGAGGGTGGTTATCGCCTCCCATTTTTCCCCCTTTTGTCTTTGCTGGACAGATTTTGTCAAAACTTTGACACAACCCGCGCCATTCAATTTGGGTAAAAGTCACAAAGTTTTCAGGACGCTAGGCTTACCGGTTTAGAAGCGGCAAGTGAAAACCCACCGGAGGGGCAGAATCTGCCCCCGCAGGGAATAGGGTTAACACACGGAGTAGATACTATGGTTATCTGCGGCAATTGCCACAATACAACATTAGTGCATTGTACCGTTATTTGGACGGTATATGATTGTTTTATTTCTGATGAAAATATGTTCAAGACTCGGGTGTCAAAAACATATTTTTTTTTTACCCCCATAGAAGCCATGGGGGTAAGCCAGGGGTAAGCCAAGCCATGGTAGCCCTTTTTTCTTACCCCATTTTTTTTCTTTTTAGGATGACTGTAACCAAGTGCCAAAGGTGACACGGCTGCAAAAATGGATTATAATCATCAAATTAGCCCGCAACAAATTTTGGCCACATGAACTATTCGTGTCGAGCAGGACACGGTATTTTCACTTAACAAACTCGCTGCGCTCGTCCGTCCGTTAACTGTGCAAATTGTTCGAATGAAATGAGGACAATTTGCTAACTTAAAGGGATATTGCCACCTTTTATTTTTTGCATACTTTTATTTTTATCTACTACGCATGTGCCCATCGTCCATGTGTCTTATGCTGCGCCGACGACCAACTACTGCCGTTTTTATTCTGATGCATGTTCTTTTTGCTGTTTTTTTACTGTGTGTTTGACGCTATTCCTGAAAAGCCATGTTGCATGGACGGATTATACAACGAATTTAAGTAGAACCAATACATACATACATACATACCTCGCTGGTCAATATGGAGTTTTTGGTGGGTATCGGTAGATTAAACGTGGTCCGATTTCACCTGCAAAATGTGGTTCCCGAAACTCCCGCATTAGATAAAGAACAAAAATTGCACCACTCATGATTGGCACACATTCGTAAAATAGGAGTCGCCTCATCACTATTTAGAATCACTTCTTTGCGGACGGTGATTTGCTTTTGAATATTGCAAACTCAACATAAACATTCCGTCAGTGCACTTTAAAACTAAAATGCGTATACAGTTAATCATATTTTCAACAACCATAGCCTCTTTTATAATACAACATGAATAAAACAGCAAGAATGGCTATGGCTCGACTTTGGGGCCGTAGGAGATTTGCGACCAATACCTTATAAGACAGATATACTTTTCAAGGTCAAGTCTCGGCGAATTCGGACGCTTCGGCTTTGTGCGGGCGCCAATTTCACAGCCAGACTGGATGAGAGCGTCCATCATGAATCTAGTACTGAGCACCTCTGGGACCAACGTTTTGGAGTCAGAAATAAAATAAAAATGCCGATACCCTACTTTCGGTGCAGCAGGAGCAAGTTTGAACTTGAGCATACACGATTGTCGATCCCCACCATTCATTTAAGTTGCTTTTTAGAAATCTTCCGGAGGTGGCAATATCCTTTAACACTCTCGCTTCGTTAGACTGTTAACTGTGGGAAATAATACCCTCACTTTGTTCGGGTATTATTTCAAAATACCGTGGTCTGCTCGACCCGAATAATCCCTGTTAGCCAAAACTTGTCGCGGGCTAATTATATATGATTGCTGCATTATATCTTGTTGCAGCATGTTTTTTAACACATTTATTCAATCAAACACATTATTTCAAAACACACCCATACACTGGTCTGTACTTTGTCTATACACATTATACATATATAGGCCATCTCATATCATGGCCTCCCCGCCCGCGCCGCCTCGCGTTAATACGCGGCCTCGCCTCGTGGGGCGGCGTCCCCCTCGCCACCGCGCCGGCCGGGCGCGCCAGCCGTCGACCAGATGTGGCCGGCGGCCCGCGCGCCCGGCCGGCCGACCGGCCCCGCAACATATATTTGGCCGGTCCCGTGTTAGCCCAGATAAGGATGGGCGGGGGCTATATCAACACGTCTAACTTTAACACAATTGTCGGTATTTCGTAACACACCGGCGTCTTACGTACATCCACACTTCATATACACTCTAGAATGCCATGAATGGCAGCGGTGATTTCATTGCCACGCTCTTATTTTAATTCTTTGAACATTCTCCATTTGTGGCTAATCCTGCTGTCCCTCTTGCTACAACCAGCAGTCGCCTTCTTTTCCGTATTATACATTTCAGACACATGCGACAAAACAACCTGAAACATAATAGGCCGTTCTCGCAAATAACAAGTATGAACATAGTGCTTTCCAATAATAATTAACAAGTTGAAAACATGCGGGACATTCAACAGGCCAAACAATACATTTTGCAGGCGGGTTGAAGCCGTTCTGCATAATGTCTATTTATATATGTAAAGACCTTTTCCAAAAAGAACGAACCATACGACCACACGAAGAAGTCATGGGTTAGAGTATCTACTCCACCGCATTTAGGCAATTTGGAGTATCGACTAATCGTCGCAAGTACAAAAAACTTTTTTGTTGGGATATACCGATGAATGACTTGAAATTGGAAAGGCTGCAGTCTGGTTGAACGTGTACAAGCATAGGGAAGGTACACAATGTCGGGCCACTTTTGCGGAGTTATGCCCTCATATTCCATCTTCTCAGGGCAGTTGGTGTACATATTTGCAAAGCCAAATTCTAAAACCCTCTTGTCCTCACCTGCAGACTGAAACGCTTATCATGTACAGTTACACATGTATGTGACATTGAGTTTCGTCATTGGTATTTACCAATTCCCTGGTCGTTCCTTTAATTTTAGCCTTCCACAATGCTGGTATCGCGCGTGATTATCCCCATATATCTCAAAAAGTTCACTCTAAGTGCAGGTAATTTTATTTCAGCTCATAATATTGCAGTACATCTCCGCGGTTTTCCAGCACATCACTAATGTACCGAATTCCGCATTTGTACATGCTCTCTTCAAGTACAGACTGTCCATCTCGCATCTGATGTATTCGTTTAACCAAAGAGACTCTCTTCTGATCTGGTATGGACTGATTGGCGGCTTCAACTGATTAATACGTCTATACGCCATAAGTACCTTTACATAAAAGCTGGGTATGCCGAGTCGGACCAGATCAGTCTCTTCGAATCTGGAGTTTAATAAGTCACACATATCATAAACCGAACATCTACTCCCAGTATTTTAGCCATGGTACATCCATCCAATAGCATTTTCTTCACCCAACTTGCCCTCATACTTGCATACATCAGACAAACATCAACCGCGCCTAAGCCTCCATCACGTATACTCTGGCACAAGGATTTAAATGCGACCTTTGGGGGTCTCCCTCTCCCACAGAAACTTCATGATGTGCGACTGTATTTGGCCGTAACTGATCCGTTTGAATTGAAACACATGCATAATATACATAAACTTTGAATAAGAAGGCTTTTGACAACCGTGATTCTGCCTTTAATACACGGCGACCTTTGTTGCCACATATTTATAGTAAGCTTTATGCTTTTCAGAATCGGCTCGATATTCTCCATCTGGCAGTCTTTCGGTGGCACTAAAATATACCCCCAAATTCTTCAGACGTTTGGCGGCAGAAATACCACACACACCTGGTCGTACGCTGATGTTCACTACCGATCCACATCAGCTTGGATTTATTTACGTTAAGCTCAAGACCGATACCTCTGAATATGTTGTCAGCACGTTCATCAGCCTTCGCCGACGCCTCGTCTCCTCGAACGACTACTGCCGCATCATCAGCGTATATGTACTGCGATATCTTAATCATAGGATTGCTAACGCATATCCCATTGATCTCATCAGATTCTCAGATTTGAATTGCGAGCAATTCGACAGCTAGATTAAACAGCATTCCAGAGATTGGACACTCCTGCATTATACCCCTTTTTGGCTTAACCCTCGACAGGGTAGGGCAAAATCACTACGTGTTCGGGTAGGGGGGTTGGTTGGTACGACCCCCTCCCCTTAGCGTTTCGTCCCGAATTGAGCTAGAGCTTCGTGGCAAAAACGAGCGTGTTGCTTGTGACGAGAGGAAGCCGATGATACCCGATTTTAAGGTCTTAGGTCAATAGGTGACCTCTGAGGTCATGTCAATGACCCAAAAGTCATCAAAATTGTAAATGCGTATAAATTTAATTTTATCGAGCTAGAATCGTGAATGAGCATATCACAATGCTTAATGGGTGCCAAATTCGTAATCAGCGTCACAAAATGTCCTAAAAACTGCCAAATTCCCAAAAGGTTATGTCAGGTCATCTGAGGTCAGTGACCTCGGTTGACCTGTGGAAGCGCATGACCCCAGTGGAACATATAATTATGTAAAATGGATCCCAAATTTGAAATCAGCGTCACAAAATGTCCTAAAAACCGTCAGAAGCCCAAAAAGAGTAATCTGAGGTCATCGGAGGTCAATGACCTCAGTTGACCTCCGAGAAGGTTAATCGAGGTCACAATCTCAGTGGAAACCACAACTGTAACCTGGAAACAACTGTGCATATGCTCCTGAACAACAAACACTCGAAAACTGCTCAAGTTACAAGCATCGATACTGCGGGACGCCAGTTGCGCCTGCATGACCTTGAGAAACAGGTCATACATAGGTCACGGGTCATGTGGGTTAGAAATTCAACATTTTCAGAGTATGTGTGACATTTTGCAAAAGTAGGGTACTGAAAGTTGCATTGAAATCGGTTGGAAACTACGTGAGTTATTCTAGAAAAAAACGAGGGGGGGTGGCACCACCCCCTACCCGGGCGAGGGTTAAACCACTCTGATGTATATCCATTATTTATCACCGCTAACTCAGTATCATTATATAATAAGGCAATCCATCAGTGAAACAGTCCCCAAAACCGAATAACCTCAGCGCAAGAAAAATAAAACTATGCTCAATTCTATTGAAAGCAGACTTAAAATATAAAGCGCAAACCAAACCTGGGGTATTATCCCTTTTAGTATAGTCAATTGCATCTTGTACAGTTCTTAAGTTATCTTGGATATACCGCCTTTTCAGAAAACCAGTTTGATCAGTGTTAATGATTTTATGTATCACAGAATTTAAGCGCATTGCCAACACCTTTGCTATATTTTTTAAAAAAATAATGTCCAGCAAACAAATCGGACGTTTGTTCTTCAATTATTTTTGGTCACCAGCCTTCGGAACTAACGTTAGCACACCCCTACGCTGGGTAATAAACATTTTACCAGAACCAAACGCGCTATTTATATATTTAACAACTACCCCATTTATATCATCCCAGAAGAAAGACATAAATTCCTTTCCGAACCCTGAAACAGAAGGCGATTTACTTGCGCCCATACTGTTCAGCACCTGGTGCCTGTCAGCGCTCGTTATCGGCCCCTCACATCGTTATCGGTCGTTCCCGTCCGGTCTCGGAAATGACATATCTCGCATATATGATGACACAGTTCCCGGCACCTGTGTGGAATTGTGCAGATCCTCGTAGAAATCTTTCCATAATTTTAGTATTTTTGTTATCCCCTGTGACATATGTTTGTTCGTTAATCGCGAGCATATGAATGAGCTTGTAATTATTATTTTTTAATCTAAATTAAGGAAGTCTTTTGTCGGCTTCTCACCTTGTTCGAGCCAATTCGCTTTACAATAAAGCATTGCCCTCTCGGCTGCTTTGGCTTTGTGGCCATCTAATTCATCTCATCTAATTGTTGCCAGCCGTCAGTCATCTAATTGTTGCAGCATGTTAGTTTTACTTATCAGGTTGGCTTGGTGCAAATTTTACTTAGCCATAATTTGTGTCGCATGATTCAAATTCAGACTGTTTGAGTGTTATCGCTGTTTGAGTATTTAAGGCTGTGGTCAGTGGTGGCTGTCCGGTCGGCCGGCGTGAACCACAGGACGGTCAACTTTGTCGGCCCATAATTTAAATAGTTTGCTTCGGATGACGATTTTCTCTACAGCATCCGATGCGTCGCTTAATTTGCGACATCAATATATATAAAGTTTAACAATCGGCTGGTTTACGAAGAAATCAAGCGACAAAAAAAAACGGCAGCGACGTGCGTATTAACGTTGCGTACGGTGCATATTCTGGAATAGAATCGACTTCAGAACGCCTCCGTCTCCCCCCCCCCCCCCCCCCCCCCACACACACACACTTTTGGGAAAGTGGCAGTGCCCTTGCGTAAGGCGGCCGGTCAGAATCACAAGGCAGTGAACTTTGCCGGCCCATAACTTACAAAGTTTGGGTCGGATTACAATTTTCGCAACGGCATCCAATACAACGCTTAATTTTTGGTTCAAAGACATATTAAGTTTAACAATCGGCCGAAAAACGAAGGAACCAAGCGACAAAAAAGCGGGAGGGGCGTGCGCGTTAACCCTACGTAGGCGACCGGCCGTACGGCCGGCCGCGTGACCCTCTTCCGCGTCACAGCAGCTGCGGGTCGGTGCAACTAAATTACGCGTTGTCGCCACTTTTTCGGCCGGAGCGTTCTACCTGGTTTGCATAGCCTTGGTCTCAGCTGACCTGCTGACCTGTCCTGCTGACCAATTGTAGAGACTGCTCAGCCTTGAGTCCTGTATTACACGCTGGTCCGGCACACACTGACTCACGCAGGGCCACGCACCATGCTCGCCCACACCGGGCCGCAGGCACTGTGCGGTACAGTCTATCCCGCTGGCGTCAGCAGGTCGGCACGCACACGGCCGGCTGGTGGAGCCGAGCCGGGGCAATATCATAACGGAAAGTACGCCAGTACATTACACTAATCAATCCGACTTCTTTTAGTCGCCAAATCCAGAGACGTTCAGTGTACAGTGCACACATACATATTAGCCGTTTTCACGATGGTTATTTTATTGCATTGGTACCATCCGTAAAGTACCACATTCCTAAAGTACCTAATCTAGTTTATTGTGTATGTCGGGTCGCTGAAGCATGGTATTATTATGAATGCGATTATTATATTAGCTAAACATTGTCTCAGTCGTTCACCAGTTTATCACCAGTCTTGCACCACTCGGTCAGCATACTCTCACTAGTCCTGACGCCAATCGCCGGCCTCCCGCTGACTGGCTTGTTATATGCCTTGTGATACCGGGGCCGCCGGCAGGCGCGTGTTTTCCAGTCAGTTCAAACAAACCTGGCCTGGCCTCAGACACGCCGAATCAATGTAATGGTGCCGCTCCGGGCTGGTTAAATAGGAGACCGTAAAGTTTTTATGGGATCGCTCCGTCGCCGTCATTTCTTTTTCGGCTCCGTGTCAGCTGTGGCTGTTCCTTACGACTTTCTTCTCGATGTGCAGAGAGAAAATGGCAGACATGCAGCGGTTTTGTTTATGCAGTGCTTGGCGATGTAAAATTAATTAAAAGTTTTCGAAGTTCTGTAATGAGCCAGAAACAACAGAAGTTAGGAATGACAAACGTGAAGTTAAGTTATAAAGTTGAAATTGATGTGACCTGTGATACGCTTTCCATTAAACTACGCCTTTTGACGTGCAGTTATCTCCAAAACAGGGCGTATTTTAATTGTATGCCATGGCTCAAAAGCCTGATTAGCACTGTGACTGTGACGAGCACTAGTCTGGAGAGCTATCTGTGATACACTCCAGCTCGTGTGGAGTGTTACGCAGGGGCGGAGCTTCTCTCCAGACAGAAGGCAGGGCTGAGCTGGGAAAACTCGCGTAAAGTACCATACAAATTCACAAAATACAGATTTCTCCCCGGATTTGACCCACTACCTCGTCCAAGTTGGGGGGGGGGGGGGGGGGGAGGGGCTGAAGCCAAGTTGGATGGGGGATGAACCCTTGACCTCAACTGAATAGGATATATATATATAATAGGAACCCTGGTGCTACGCCACACAGCGCTGTCAAAAGGCTAGAAATAGACAGTTATGAAAATTGAAACACGTGACCGACAGAGCAAGATGTAAATTACAAGATGATGCACGGCGTCTCTCACTTGGGGCTTGAACATCTTGTGTCTTTAATATTTGTTTTTAAAGGCAGCAAACTCCTCAATGAGATACATTTCTCATCGGTATTCACTATTTTGTTCATCTTTGCGGCAGGTTTGCAGGGTGCATATAGTGCATCCATAAAAAGCTTCGGTTAATGAGGTCCTAATCTTCGTCGATCTCATACAGACCAGAGTTCGCCATGGGCCGGGCTGACCCTATGTGTCATGGCTGGGCCCTGGGCTGTGCCCTGGGCTGGGCCCTGGGCTGGGCCTGGGCTGGGCCTGGGCTGGGCCTGGGCTGGGCCTGGGCTGGGCCTGGGCTGGGCCTGGGCTGGGCCTGGGCTGGGCCTGGGCTGGGCCTGGGCTGGGCCTGGGCTGGGCCTGGGCTGGGCCTGGGCTGGGCCTGGGCTGGGCCTGGGCTGGGCCTGGGCTGGGTCTGGGCTGGGTCTGGGCTGGGCCTGGGCTGGGCCTGGGCTGGGCCTGGGCTGGGCCTGGGCTGGGCCTGGGCTGGGCCTGGGCTGGGCCTGGGCTGGGCCTGGGCTGGGCCTGGGCTGGGCCTGGGCTGGGCCTGGGCTGGGCCTGGGCTGGGCCTGGGCTGGGCCTGGGCTGGGCCTGGGCTGGGCCTGGGCTGGGCCTGGGCCGGTTCTCAACTTTAAGGAAATCACTGGGCTCTGGATGGGCCTGGGCCTGACAATTTTGAAGTAATGCGCGGGTCGCACAAGCTCAGGTCAGAGCTCAACAATATTTTAACCAGCAGTTTACTTACACAGGAACACAATTTTGGCTGTGGCTTTTTGTTTTTTTGGTTGGCATAGTTGGTTCATTGTTTCACATTTATTGTATGCAAGTAAATATGCTAGGATAATCATTGCAAATTTTGCGAAAATAATCATATGTTTAATCTAAACGCGCCGGACCGGGACTGGGCCTCAATATTATGAATTTGACCGGGCCTGGTCCGGGCTAGGGCTTGGCATTCATGGGTCTGGGCCGGGCCGGGCTGGGGGTTGGTGGGCCCGTGGCGAATACGGATACAGACTCATACACATTCGTTAGAAACCGGTAAGACTCCGAAGTTAGCGATGAACGAGCGAGCGCGAAGAAAATGTATGGTGAATTTCAACTCCATCGGGCAAGTAGTTTCTGAGATACAAAAAGGGTGCGCACGTGCGTACGTTCAGAAGCACCCCACCCCTGACTTGTGGGAAAGTGGCGGCTGAGAGGTCCTTAACCAAACACCAAATTTGAACACAATCGGCTCAGCCATTCCTGAGATATAGAATAGGGGTGTGCACGTGCGCACGTGCAGAGCCGCCCCCCGCCAATAACTTGTGGGAAAGTGGCGGCTGAGGGGTCCCTAACCACGCACCAAATTTGAACACAATCGGCTCAGCCGTTGCGGAATTATTGCGAGGAAACACCATCCAAACACCCCTCACGCGGCACGCGCCACGCGCAGTGGTAGTCACTCACGTGAGTCGGCACTGGTCTCAAACGGGGTAGGTTGGATGGGGCTGCTCAGCTAAGAGGCCCGCTTGTCAATCGGACGTGCGGTTGCAGAGATATTAGCTTGTCAAAAGCGTCGCCACGGGCCGGGTCGGAACGGGTCGGGTCGGGTCGGGTCGGGCCGGGTCGGGCCGCTCATATTCAGATTTTTCCCATATACCACGGAAAGACGAGCGAGCGCTTCGCGCTCGCTCGTGACAAAGCAGAAATATCAGCTTTCACTGGATAACGTGTTCAGTTTGCGTTCAGTCTGGAAATTTCCCTGAGTCTCGCTGCTGCATCACTCTTGTTCTGATAATGATATATCATCACACACTCCTTTCCCAAGACTACATGCGGATGCCTGTTTAAAAAATTCACGAATAATCGCATCTATGTTACGCAGGTGACAAAGCGAACGCACTGATGTATGTTGACGTTTAGTTGTTTATTTCCAGACGCATTACTAACAGCACTCACGAGACATCGGCAGTACCACAGCTATTTCCAGCACCTTCCGGGGATTTCGGCGGCGCGCTTCACACCACTTCGCCAAAAGGAACGACGCGCGTAAATTTCCGTTAGAGCCGTTTTATGTTCAGTCCAATACGTCAGCGCGCCCGTATCGCTGGCACTGCGGAAAACAAACGGGTCCGCGGCCCGACGCACCATGCCAGCGACTTCTCCGGCGGAGATCACGGCGAACACATCACCACCACACCGGGCGCCGAGCCTGGGGACCGGCACCAGAGATGTGGCAGGAGCGGTGCGGGCAGGCGGTGGTGCTTCATTCTGAATAGTGTTGAAGACGTGATATGTAACGTGTTGGTATGATAACTCGACTGTGTGAAATACAAATAAAACACGTTACAATGAACAATGGCGAATGGGGGGGGGGGGAAATTGTGGCCCTGTTGATTTATATTGTGACAACTTATGGGTGAATGGCCTTATTAAATGCACAAGCGTATGATAAATAGCTACTGAATATGTCAACTATTTCACACTTTTCCCCCTTTAGAAAATGGAGTCTGAGATATTCGGCTGAACGTCTGAATATTGGTCGAAACATAATCACCTGTTATCGGTAAATCTGGCGCTGCTATCACCGGGGCCCAATCTTACCAGTGCCGTAGTATACGGCATATTGGGGCGCCGGTCTGCAAAACTTTTGGAACCCGGCATCGAACCGGTGCCATCCCGATCTTCAGTCTAGAGTTATCCCGACCGAGCTATTACGACAATGAGCCTGTCCAAACCAAACGCCGTGGTTCCCTGAGTGCGGCGTTCTGAGCACTTTATTCACGGCATGCCGTACTTACGCATTCACGACGCTTTGGAAAGACTGGGATCAGGTGGCGTTTGGCGCGGATGTGACTGGTTAAAGAGATTATACGGGTTTTTCACAGAACAATTGAGTTACATAGTCCAATTTACTTATAAAGGTCGTAGAAGTCACACGGTAGTCACATTTTAATGGAAATTACCTCTTCTGCGCGTAAGGACATTTCATAGTGCGCGGTGATGCCACCGCGTACTTTCTGCAGTACTGGCTGAGGCAGAGCCAGTCATCTCTTTTATGTTAATGAAAACACCTCACTTATGGCATATTTCTGGTTACAATAAGAAATATGTTATAAAATCAACTTTTTTCCAACGACAGCAGCAGTTACCTAGTTTTTCCCATAAAACTCGATATTTTTCATGAATTTTCATGAAAAAAATAATACGCCACCACCAAATTATCAACGCTAAACGCCGCAAGGAAATAACCCACAACCATAGGCGTAAACAAGGGGGGGGGGGGGGGGCAACGGAACAATCCCCCCCTGAAGGTCTGTACGTGCCTCCTTTGGTCGACAAAAATGAATGATTTTTTTAAAGAGAAAAATGGTGAAAATATGCCCTTAAAAAATATAGTGGGCCAAATCCGGAGTTTTTTTTTGTGGGGGTACTTTATGACCCCTAAGCAAAAATTGTCCCCTCCTGGAGTAAATCCTGGGTACGCCACTGCCCACAACAACCACAAAACCCGAACGAACAGTATGTAGTAATAAAGAGTCCCGTAAGAATTGAATGGAATAATCTTTTTGTGATCTAGTGTAGGGCTTGGAGATAATTAAAAGCTCTAAAATTGATGAAAAACGAAAACAAGCATGGCATTACTTGCCCGGCTTAGAGCGTCTTTAATTTAGTAACTCCTTCTACAATCGTCATCCAGATGGCAAAGAGCGCAAGAATTATCACGTATGCCAAGGTAGTTTACATCAAGGCGATATGTTTATATAGCAATTTCACACAATTTCACAATTTCAGGCTTACCTTCATGTAAAGTTAAGCTTAATTCAGTTCATTTATATTGATATGGGGGGTGGCCGTTCGAGAGAAGTGTCCTGGGGGTGGAATTGGCCTCCATCTTGGATTTTTCTCTTCACGGTCACGTGACCTTTTTTATGGTGAACGTGCAGTTTGTGTAGTTCGTGTATTCACGTTAATCCGCTTTCGCGGCTTTTCATGAACGTCATCATGGCATATTATAAAACATAGTCAATAGGAATACATACAGGCACGCAATTCTTCACACATTCCATGCAATAATTGTCATATAGGGCAGCGCACAATCAAGTCGACTGGTTTCGGAGTAAGTATGTTCTAAGCGCTGGTTTAAATGGTGCGCCGCCGTTGGAGGTTGCACAAAACTGGTTGTAAACTTCGACACCACTGTAAACCAGCTGCCTCCTACCCGCCTCGGTACGTATCCTCGGTAGTCTTAATCGATGTGGGTTTCGCGTGTCATGGCCATGGTCTGTCGCGCTGGCCAACGTACGGGCTATATCATTCGGATGCCCAGATTCCACAATGCGCCTAACGTTACATATCCTATGGTACAATGCCAAGTTGTCTGCAGTCATCTACTTCAAATTGCGTAACACGTCGGAGATGCGATCTCGCTTGTTTCGGCCACTAATCACACGAGCACAGAAATTGAGCACCTTCTGTAATCGGCGCTGCTCAGTGGCTCCGCAGGTGCCGTAGATTGACAGGCAGTAGCACCGTGCACCATTTTCTATTTCGATTCACCATTTTGCAAGTCTGCCTGCCAGGGCTCCGGTTAAGGGCTACAAGTGTTGCATGCTTGCTATCACAATGCGAAGTATTTTTAATTGCCAAATCTGATACAAGCTTAGCTGCACTAGCCCTGTCCGCCGTTTTCCCGTTCCTCCCTGCCCGTCTCCGTCCAGTCCCCTGACCGGTCCCTCCCGTCCCCTGACCGATCCCCTACCCGTCCCCGCCCCTTCGCCCCATCCCCTGACCGGTCCCTCCCGTTCCCTGACCGGTCCCCGTCCCGTCTCCTACCTGGTCCCAGTTGCCGTTACGCCTTGCACTTTGAGGGTAACGGCTTCATATAACGTTGCTGACATCAATTTCTGACTTTCAGAGGATGCAGCCGAAACGTTGCTCCGGTTGCTCAAGCAGGAGGACGTGGTGCAAGAAGACGGAGGTAACGTCTTCCCTCACGTAGTTCCGGCGCCGGGCGGGTTTTGGGACGTCATAATTGAGGGCGCGGACGTGGCTCGGACCAAAACGCTTGATGAGGCGCTCCTGCTGATGGGTATCTGCACTTACGTGTTTAACCAGAAGCCACGGGCGCAGACAAAGACTGTGGTATGGTTCCTGCACACCGAAATATTTGGGATACAAGTTGAGGAGGCGAAGCCGAAGGCCCTGCGCTGCGCACGCTAGCAACGTGCCGTCCGGCTGCTTAGTCCTGTGCCAGGCCGATCCGCTTATTCCGCATACATTGTTGCATTAATAAACATATTGGAGAGTTAGTAAGGCGTTTTGTAGGGGTGTGGTATCGGTTTAGCGGCTTTGGTAGAACACTGGTCACAGGCTGGTCACAGGCTGGTCACAGGCTGGTCACAGGCTGGTCACAGGCTGGCCACAGGCTGGTCATAGGTTGGTCACAGGCTGGTCACAGGCTGGTCACAGGCTGGTCACAGGCTGGTCACAGGCTGGTCACAGGTTGGTCATACGATGGTCAACTATGGTACTGGCATGGTAACATTCCCAAGCCCATGGTATGGAGATAGTAACAGGTTGGTCGTACGATGGTCAACCATGGTACTGGCATGGTAACATTTCCAAGCCCTTGGTATGAAGATAGTAACAGGTTGGTTATACGATGGTCAACCATGGTACTGGCATGGTAATGTTTTCGGACAGCCTAGTAACACAATAGTATTGATTGGTAACACATTCGTTTCATCAATGCAAATATACAAGTACCATAGTAAATGGATGGTACTCGGAGATTAAAACTGGATACATGATGATGTTACTAACAAAAGCTAGTAAAATTGTATTTCAGTGTGGATACAACCAGCGAGGTTACGATTGGTTTCACAGCGGTAGTGGGCAACACATGCCTCGCATGGTTTAGGGCTAACAGGGTTCCGGTACATTTCGAGACGACATGGCTCACATGGTTGCGATATGTCAGGTGGTTGTCCATGACGACACCAAGGTTTTCTACTGTAGTGGACTCGTCCACCGTGGTGCCGGCAAACCTGACACTAATTGGTGACATGTCCTTCAACATCTGTCGTGTGCCGAATACTATCAGTTGGCTCTTAGAAGCGTTCACCTTCATGTTGTTGACGCAGAACCATGCGTACAGTTATAACAGTGCATGCTCCATCGTCGAGACTAAACTACTCAGGTTCGCCTTTTTGCCGGATACTAGGAGCTGTGTATCATCGGCAAATTGTGCAACAGTGACTTCAGGTACATGCAAGCATATGTCGTTGGCAAATATAGCGAACAATAGACAGCTGAGAGATCCACCTTGATAAATACCGGAAGTGATGGGTGGTGATTTTGAGAAAGTGCATGACCCGTCGGTATTGCGAATTTTCACCTGCTGCGAGTGTCCGTATAGGTAATGCCGAATCCATGGAGTGAGAATGTTGTAAAGATTTAGCTTTTCTAATAATTCTTCGTGACAAATAACATCGAAACATTTTGAGAGGTCGAGCAGTACAAGAATGGATATCTCTCCGCTGTCCATTGCTCTGTACACCTTATCCGTTATCACAGATAAGGCAGTCTCGGTTGATCGGTTGCGCCGGTAGCCATGCTGTGCGTCCGTAAATAAATGATGCTCGTTAAAATACTCAACAATCTGACCATGAACAACGCGTTCGCAGATTTGCATGATCCCTGGAAGCATTGATATTGGTCGAGTGTTGCACGGTTTGGAACTATCAGCATTTTTTGGGATGGCAGTAACTAGCGCATGCTTCCAAGTAGCCGGTACTATCCCAGTTTCAAAACTACAGTTGACAATGGCTAGCAACACTTGGCCCAGACCATGAAAAAACCGTTTGAACATGTCCACGCTAATCCCGTCTAGACCTGACAAACCCGACGGGTTTCATACAATGGATAATACTATATAGACCGTCTAAACTTAGGGACTGTAACTGGAAAGCGCAAGAGAGCACACGCGGGAGGATCACAGGTGGCGCCATCTGCGGCGCCGGCACACTGGCCGACGTAGTCGGACCCACATGCACGTAGTATTCATTGAGGGCGTCTGGTGTACAGGCCATCGGGGCAGCGGCGGTACCTCTCCCCGATCCAATAATGGGCCGCGGCACTGTCCACATTTTTGACGGTCACGCTTCTCGGAGCTGGTCGGTGAAGTACGCGGCATGGGTCGTACATGGGTCGGTGAAGTCGGTGAAGTACGCGGCATCCTGATGGCAGCTCGACACTGCCGGTTCACCTCCTTGTAGTCGGCGCGGCTGTGGTCGGGACCGAGCAGTGCGCGCCGCCGCGCCAGCAGTTCACGTGTCTCATCCGTGATACGCGGCGCGCCAGGCGGAGGGAGCCGCCTCACACGCCGGCGGGGCGCCAGGCGGAGGGAGCCTCACACGCCGGCGGGGCGCCAGGCGGAGGGAGCCTCACACGCCGGCGGGGCGCCAGGCGGAGGGAGCCTCGCACGCCGGCGGGGCGCCGCGCCATCTAGGAGAGGTGAAAACACGTCCAGAAACGCGTCCCACTTGTCCTCTGGCGACTCAGCTCGAAGTACGCCAGACCAAGCACTAGTTGACAGCGACCCGTTAAATTCGGCGTCATCGATGCGGGAGATCGGTGTCGAGTTTCAGCGACGTTCCCTGCGATCCGTCGCAGCCACTGCCGTAAAGAGTGATCCTTGTGAAGTCATGAGGAGATCCGTAGTGACATCTCGTGACGTCCCGGCGCGTCACTGCGCTCGGCCGGTTGATTGCGATGATGTCAAGCAGTGTGTCAGCGGGCCGGTAAGTGGCGCTGGTCGTGTTGGCCAGACGAAAGTCGTAGTTTGTCAGCAGCTGAGTCAAGTGAGCGCCAAGGTGAGGCTCATGTTTAATGACGCACAGGTTAAAGTCGCCGGCGACTACGGCTGTGGCTCCTGGGTACTGCGTCAGGAAGTGCTGCGTGCTGCAGCTGCATCTCGAAGTCATCGAGATCGGCTTCGACTTGTTGTCGTCGTGTGTTTGTTGGGTGTCTGCAGACCGATGCAAACGTGTTATAGTAAACAGTAAATAAACCCTCTGTGGCAGCTTGCTTCTGAGTTTGTAGCCACTATTTTGTCTCAGCCGCGCAGATTACTGCACCATCGAAATTGATGCAGATTCTAAGATAAGAAAGTGATGGACAGTAATGCCGATCAAGTACTCGCTATCTGATACAAGTCTCGAAAAACGCCAAAGTCTTAACGCTGATAATTGCTGAAATAGTGGACTAAATGAGCATTGAGGTCCATGGTATATGTTTTAAACGTGTTTAAAGCTCATATAAGTGCAAAAGAGTGCATTTCCTTTCAGGACGGAAACCCGTATAATCCCTTTAAAGCGCACGCTGCCTGTATAACCGCGTTTAATGACTGCTAACAACTCACCGTGAAACGGGCCGCTGATTGCCAATACTGGCTGCTAATGTAATAGATCACGGCATATCATGTCTGCTCAGCATCGCGGCACATTGCGCCAATGAAAGCCGCCCATAAACACTTGGTTTGGTGCACGAGTTGTGACCGCCACATCGCATTCTTGTGCACAAATGAATGACGTCGGTGTTAAGGTGTGACGTCATTGTTTGCATGACGTGGGTCTGACTTTAAAGCGACCAAATATTTCATACCTATGCCACAAACACAATTTTGTAATCGAAAGCGTTTAGATCGATGGTTCCAAATCATCAGGTGTCTCCTTACATAGTTTCGCTTAGTACGCAACCCTTAGGTAGTAAATTTATCCATCCAGTTCGGATATAAGAGTTGTCTGAGTGGTGTATCGCTCTATGTTATGTAAAGCCTGCTGAAAAAGTCGATGAGGAAAGAATATCTATTTGTTCTGATGTCATTACTCACTCTGTTCCGTGTAAGAACTGCAGGGCTGCAAGAACTGCAGTTCCGTGTAAGACCTGCAGTTCCGTGTATCAGACCTGCAGTTCCGTGCCAGACCTGCTCTGATAAACCAATCGCTCTGTGGCTTGTGACAAGTGATCAGCAAGCTTCTTGACTCCCTCTGTGTGTGACTTCGCCTTGTCTTTGCCAACTCGGACAGCGGGGATCGATTTTCCGCCCTCTCCCTGTCGGGCTGCGCCTGTTTTCACGGCACGCGGCGTTCGGTCGAGTTTTATGACTGCGTCGGCTAATTTGTTTATCAGGCCTCGCCAGTTGTTAAGCTCTGCAATCGATGTCGAGTCGCGCTCGCTGTGCAGTTGACACGGGTACGACTCGGGTATCGCAGGGGTGCGATGGAAGGGCATAGATGGACGACCCGAGGCGTCGTGTGACCGATGAGTGTTATGTTCACTCAGTGTTCAGTCAGGGATGTTCAGTCAGAGATGTTCATTCAGGAATGTTCAGTCAGGGATGTTCAGTCAGGGATGTTCAGTCAGGGATGTTCAGTCAGGGATGTTCAGTCAGGGATGTCCACTCAGTGTTCAGTCAGTGATGTTCAGTCAGGGATGTTCAGTCAGGGATGTTCAGTCAGGGATGTTCAGTCAGGGATGTTCAGTCAGAGATGTTCAGTCAGGGATGTTCAGTCAGGGATGTTCACTCAGTGTTCAGTCAGGGATGTTCAGTCAGGGATGTTCAGTCAGGGATGTTCAGTCAGGGATGTTCAGTCAAGGATGTTCAGTCAGGGATGTTCAGTCAGGGATGTTCAGTCAGGGATGTTCAGTCAGGGATGTTCAGTCAGGGATGTTCAGTCAGGGATGTTCAGTCAGGGATGTTCAGTCAGGGATGTTAACTCAGTGTTCAGTCAGGGATGTTCAGTCAGGGATGTTCAGTCAGGGATGTTCAGTCAGGGATGTTCAGTCAGGGATGTTCAGTCAGGGAGGTTCAGTCAGGTATGTTCAGTCAAGGATGTTCAGTCAGGGATGTTCAGTCAGGGATGTTCAGTCAGGGATGTTCAGTCAGGGATGTTCAGTCAGGGATGTTCATTCAGGGATGTTCACTCAGTGTTCAGTCAGGGATGTTCACTCAGTGTTCAGTCAGGGATGTTCAGTCAGGGATGTTCAGTCAGGGATGTTCAGTCAGGGATGTTCAGTCAGGGATGTTCAGTCAGGAATGTTCAGTCAGGGATGTTCAGTCAGGGATGTTCAGTCAGGGATGTTGGAAATGATACATTTGATTGACACGTCGATGGTGGCATGCGCAGCAATATAGGAAGTCACCATGTAGGTACCAGCGATGCGCAATATCGGTGATTATTGTTATACTTACCAGCTTTAGAGTGATACAACCGAGATCCTTGTATTTCCAGCCAAGGTACCCTGACGCCCACACTGCAGCAGTCCGTATACCAAAAACCTCCCCACATAGACATCAAACCCGTCGGGTTAGTCAAGCCACTGCGTGTTTACCCTCTGTACGCCCAGCGACAGCCGCTATACCACTGATCCTCTCAGAGAAGCTCCAAGGCTGCGACCTCGAGTCTCGGCTCTCGACTCTGACAACGCTGTCTGCTCGTCGTGGTCTGTCTGTCTGTCGGCGCGTCAGAACGAGTCTGAGATCATCGTCAGTTCCTCGTACGATCGATGGGCGCTGTCACAACAAAACGCAGGTAATTAGGGGCCGGCCCATTCGGCCGTCTTTGTACGGGCCATCGACAGACGGACAGGACCGCCGGTCTGTGCCGCTGTTGCCGGCGCTTACTGCTGCCGAGCGCGGGGGGTCGGTCCGTGAAAATACGCGTCATCTGGCCGCTACGGTCGGTGCCCTGCCACACAAACTTATGTCTATTGCCGCAATACAAAAGTCATGTGTTTGTGTAAGGCCTGGCCTAAGCTACAGCGAAAGACTTGTTTTATATTGTAAAGTGCGCGAACCACTGACGCTGTAAAAGTATGTCATACAAGACCATACTGTTTACCTTAGGACACAGCCAATAAGACTTTCGACCAAAACCTTTCGCGCACTAGCAAAAATAGCATTCAGATGCATTTAACGTTATCGCTTAGGTTTGTTTTTACTCAGATCAAGCTTCTGAAGCTGTTGCCCTGCGCTTGGCGAAATTAATTTAAATCTGCATATGTAGCAGATGCGGTCGGTGGACGACCACGGACCATCGGACTACAAGCTCTGATGTTATGACATCCATGTAACCGTTTGTTAGTGTGCAAGTCAGTTCGCTTAACCCTATTTGTAACAGGCTCCTGGCTACCCCTATTTGTAACAGGGGGGGGGGGGGGGGGGGCGGATTCCGCCCCCCCGGAGATCTCGAGATTTATCCGTCCGATTTTCAAAAATGAAACGGTGTTTGGTTCCCCTCAACATGATCTACATTTCTAAATAATACAAAAATCTACATTTTTGATAGGGGGGCAACAGGGGGGCAAAAACTACACATTTTAGTGGTATTTTTGATCCAACATAGCTGTCATGTTTATGAACCGATTTTAAGACAACTAATAGGAATCGATAGAGATTGAATTGGAAATTAATGTATGATGGTGACGTTTGAAAATTCAAAAATCATAGGCGTGTGCAAGTCACTCAATATGGGGGTGAAGTAAATAAGTAATACAATCATTTTTTTTTAATAAATGAAATGGTATGTGATTGTGACATTAGACAAAACAGTTATAAATAATATTTTTTGCCATAGGCGGTACCAGGTTAGTGAAAAAGGGAGGTCAAATTGGAAAACAATATTAACCGCAGACAAGTTGCTACCCAGCACTATAAATATGTTTCTGTTCGTAGATAGTTATTTTTTGCATGTTGTAATTCATCATAGGCGTATCCAGGATACAAAATGGGGCGGCGCAAGACCTTTTGATAAGTATATTATCCGCTATTATGATACTAACTAGTCAACAGTGACTATTTCACTTACAACTTCAATTAACATTGCTTACCCCCCTTTTCACCCTACCTGGACTCGCCTATTATCTTATAATCGTTCGTAGAGTACCTTGTGGTGCGTTTTTCATCCGAAAACAGCAGTATGTTATGTCATTGTACGCCCATGCCTCTTAGTTTCCTTGCAATAATATGACCCCCTTTCTTCCATTCCTGAGCGCGCCTCTGCAAAAAATGACTTTATTCCCTTTTCTGGCCTCATATGTGCATATATCATTATAAGGTAACCATCTATTGCGCCGTTATCGCTGACATATCGTCATCACCATGCCAGTCACCCCCCTTTTCATGTGCCTGAACACGCCCCTGAAACTCTATATGTACTTCTGCATAATGGAAGCAGAAGTTACCGATAGCTTCTGCTTCCATTATGCAAATAATGGAAGCAGAAGCTATCTTTTACATCTTGATACATGCAAGATGATACAAGGGGCTATACACGCCCCTTACATACATCTTGATACAAGGGGCTATACATGCCCCTTACATAGCTATATTGGCTTCCCGCCAAACATTGAATACTTCCTGGAAACCCCCCTTTTTCAAGCCCCTGAAACCGCCTCTGCCATGCAATTTGTATGATATTTCATTAACATCAACTAATTTGCACTTGTTGCAATCACCGTAAACCGATGTAACCCCTTCATACTTGAGGCAGTTATGAAGAAACCGTGAAGATCGCATTTCCGAATTATCGCCAAATGTCGCCTCCGAACCCACCCAAAACTGTGCCCTGGAACCGCCTCTGTTCAGGTTAAGAACACAAAATTTTGACTCCAAATGTGTTATTCAATTCCATTAAAGGCCCAAAATTGCATGGGCCTGCTCCCAGCCGTTCTGGAGATATCTGCGAAAAACATGAGGGGGGGGGGCGGAATCCGCCCCCCCTGTTACAAATAGGGTTAAGAGGGCAGGATTGGGGTTTGTTAGCCGGACACTTTTATAATGAAGTATTGTGCTACGAAAACATGCTAAACAAAACGTAGCAAATAATCCTCTGAATGATGCATTTTCTGTATCATTTGGTCGGTTTAGCAAAGCATCGTCGAGCATAAAGCACAGCGATGCAGTGCTCGTTTGGAACTCATTAGCAGAGAAGACGGGCTGGAAACCGCCGTGCAGTGGACGTTGTCCCGCGATTTCAGCCGTCGTCAGCGATTTTTTAATCTCTCCAGAAGAGACAATAGACGGCCATAGCTCATTTTCCCGTCGCTACGCTCAAACATTATCGTTATGTTGTCTCTGTATCATTGTCTGCATTCCTCAGTCGTTGTGTCGTCCCATTAGGGAGCTTATAGCAGTGGCGTCTTTGCCAGCCGAAAGGTCAATTCTATTGTAACTTTTCTTCGAATAACACTGGAGAAACAAATGATGTGTGCATGTCCATTTATGGAACGTTTGGATGCTGGTTTGGAGATCAACTGGCCGACAATGTGTTTGCTTGCCCAGGTCAGACGGCGAGGACTGTTTTAGTGGAATTAATGTTACGGATAGAATAGATGTCACATTTGATGACGTTGGCTACCTAATAGCCAGCTAAAGGAAAACAAAAACATCGCAAATACATTTAATGACGTCATAAACGACGATCAATGTAGCAATTAACATATTTGTGGTTAATACAATATTAACTGCTTCATAATTCATATCGCACGGCAGGTTTTATTCGCGCGGGTGGGAACTGTGTTCCCGGTAGCGGCCAGCGGTTCTGTCGCTGACTGGATCAGCTCGGCAGGATCAGCTCGGCTCGCTGACGGGATCAGCTCGGCAGGATCAGCTCGGCTCGCTGACTGGATCAGCTCGGCTCGCTGACGGGATCAGCTCGGCAGGATCAGCTCGGCTCGCTGACTGGATCAGCTCGGCAGGATCAGCTCGGCTCGCTGACGGGATCAGCTCGGCAGGATCAGCTCGGCTCGCTGACTGGATCAGCTCGGCAGGATCAGCTCGGCTCGCTGACGGGATCAGCTCGGCAGGATCAGCTCGGCTCGCTGACTGGATCAGCTCGGCAGGATCAGCTCGGCTCGCTGACGGGATCAGCTCGGCAGGATCAGCTCGGCTCGCTGACGGGATCAGCTCGGCAGGATCAGCTCGGCTCGCTGACGGGATCAGCTCGGCAGGATCAGCTCGGCTCGCTGACTGGATCAGCTCGGCAGGATCAGCTCGGCTCGCTGACGGGATCAGCTCGGCAGGATCAGCTCGGCTCGCTGACGGGATCAGCTCGGCAGGATCAGCTCGGCTCGCTGACTGGATCAGCTCGGCAGGATCAGCTCGGCTCGCTGACTGGATTAGCTCGGCAGGATCAGCTCGGCTCGCTGACTGGATCAGCTCGGCAGGATCAGCTCGGCTCGCTGACGGTATCAGCTCGGCAGGATCAGCTCGGCTCGCTGACTGGATCAGCTCGGCTCGCTGACTGGATCAGCTCGGCAGGATCAGCTCGGCTCGCTGACTGGATCAGCTCGGCAGGGAGTGATAGGCTCACTGCAGGGCAGACCGCCGACCCTATGTACGGGATCAGCTCGGCAGGGAGTGAGTGATAGGCCCACTCCAGGGCAGACCGCCGACCCTATTTACATGGGCAGTTTAAACTGGTTTACAACGGGTAGCCTAAAACGGATTAGTTGGTTTCTGGCCATGTATACATGGCCGGAAACCAACTAATCCGTACAGTGGGCATATCTCGCCAGGAATCATCGAGTACGGGAGGAGGCGTAACATCTTGTTTTGGCAGGTTGGCGAGATATGCCCACTTACATGGCCGGAAGCCAACTAATCGGCTTTTAGATATCCGTTTTAAACCAGTTTAAACTGCCCGTGGAAATAGGGTCAGTAGTGACCGGCACGGAGGAAATCTCTGTGATCGCAGCTGAGACCCTAGTGAAACCCTTAGCCGCCTGTCTGCCTTTGGAACCAGAGGTGCCGGACAGGCAGCGAGCCTCTTATGTTCGACGCCAGTGCGCGGCGCTGTCTGGCTGTCCGAGTGGATGTCGTTCGCAGCCAAACGGCTGAAGGCACGAGATGCAGCCAGCGAATTCGAACGACAGGTCAGCCGCGACGGGCATGCAATGGAATAGGTTATAAGGGCACGGTGCGAAGACAACAAACCTTCGGTCAGTGCTCCGGAAATGCATTTATGTTTCATCGTTGAGTAGATATCTATGTTGTTGCTATCAGAACAATCGAGATTTAGCAAAGAATTCCTCGACTTACATTGCATACTGCTGTAAATTCCGCCATGTTATTCATTCTAGACAAGCTAAGAGTATATTATTCGTTGTCATTTTGCAACCGCCGGTCCACCATTTAGCCATATTGCATACATGCCGAAGGGTCTGTGAGGGGTCGTGGTCCGTCTTTCATAAGTTCATCCTCGGCTCGCTGCTGTATACCGATTGTCAGTGCGCAGCGCACGTGTCCCGGCTGCTGTCAATGCCCCACGTGTCCCGGCTGTTGTCGATACCCCACGGGTCCCGGCTGTTGTCGATACCCCACGTGTCCCGGCTGCTGTCGATACCCCACGTGTCCCGGCTGCTGTCGATACCCCACGTGTCCCGGCTGTTGTCGATACCCCACGTGTCCCGGCTGCTGTCCATACCCCACGTGTCCCGGCTGCTGTCGATAACCCACGTGTCCCGGCTGCTGTCGATACCCCACGTGTCCCGGCTGCTGTCGATACCCCACGTGTCCCGGCAGCTGTCGATACCCCACGTGTCCCGGCTGCTGTCGATACCCCACGTGTCCCGGCTGCTGTCGATAACCCACGTGTCCCGGCTGCTGTCGAAACCCCACGTGTCCCGGCTAGCTGCTGTCGATACCCCACGTGTCCCGGCTGCTGTCGATAACCCACGTGTCCCGGCTGCTGTCGATACCCCACGTGTCCCGGCTGCTGTCCAAACCCCACGTGTCCCGGCTGCTGTCGATACCCCACGTGTCCCGGCTGCTGTCGATACCCCACGTGTCCCGGCAGCTGTCGATACCCCACGTGTCCCGGCTGCTGTCGATACCCCACGTGTCCCGGCTGCTGTCGATACCCCACGTGTCCCGGCTGCTGTCGATACCTCACGTGTCCCGGCTAGCTGCTCTCGATACCCCACGTGTCCCGGCTAGCTTTTGTCGATACCCCACGTGCCCCAGCTAGCTGCTGTCGATACCCCACGTGTCCCGGCTAGATGCTGTCGATACCCCGCGTGTCCCGGTTAGCTGCTCTTTCGATACCCCACGTGTCCCGGCTAGCTGATTTCGATACCCCACGTGTCATAGTTGGCCGCTGTTGATGCCCCACGTGCCCCAGCTAGCTGCTGTCGATACCCCACGTGTTCCGGCTAGCTGCTGTCGATACCTCACGTGTCCCAGCTAGCTGCTGTCGATACCCCACGTTTCCCAGCTAGCTGCTGTCGATACCCCACGTGTCCCGGCTGCTGTCGATACCCCACGTGTCCCGGCTGCTGTCGATACCCCACGTGTCCCGGCTAGCTGCTGTCGATACCCTACGTGTCCCGACTAGCTGCTGTCGATACCCAACGTGTCCCGGCTAGCTTCTGTCGATACCCCACGTGTCCCGGCTGCTGCCGATACCCCACGTGTCCCGGCTAGATGCTGAAGAATACCCCACGTGTCCCGGCTAGCTGGTGTCGATACCCCACGTATCCCGGCTAGCTGCTTTCGATACCTACCCCACGTGTCATAGTTGGCCGCTGTTGATGCTATCTCTTTCCCAACGATTTTCTTCGGCCGTCCACGACGGCAACAGTGGCCGTCGACGCCGGCTAGCGAGCGGCCACAGGACGTGGCAGCATCAATAATTAACCACGCCGCCCAGGAGCTGTTCCATCCAATTCAGATTGTTTGATAAGCCTTTTCGTGACAGGTCTGGATGTATTTTAAATCAAAGGGGTCATTACATGCGCCACATCAAAGGCCACGCCGCCGATCGCTCCATGTAGCGAGCTGCAGTTTTAAACACGGGCCAGTCTGGCGACGGCGACGCTATAGGATAGGTTTGTGAGAGATACGCGGACGGACGCCTCGCCACTTCGCCGCTGATATATCGCCCGTTGTTATTTGTTCATTCTCTCTCACCCCCAACGGGTCATTGGCGCCTAATTACAGAGGGCTCCTGCTCCTTCAAAGTCTGTGGCAACTGTGTGAGAGCCCACCCCACACCTGAATTAGTCAACCGGGGAAGTGGTCTGAAGAGCGGGCGGCACCGGGATTCGAACCCGGGTCCTCCCGCTCCGCAGACAAATGCCTTATCAATTCAGTATTACAAATTGAGCTAATCAGGCCGCTAGTACTGAGAAAGACTTCAGGTAATGTGAAGTGTATGTGTATAAAGTATACAATATACATACATAGCGGACCGTTGTTGTTTCTCATGTACGGAATCGGTGTCGTTCGGTTGAGCACTGAGCCGGTCGCTAAAAGTGGTTTTACGACATGACGATGGCCACCTATAACTTATACCTGCACTGCTTATAAGTGTGACTTTTAGCGGGTTTACGAGACAGATATAGCATCGGCCCAGGCGTAAACCGGCGCAGCACTAAAGCCGACCTTCATCGTCACGTGTGCATCGGTGGCACTAATGGAGAGTCGTTACTTAATGCACCATTAGCCGCTGCTAGCCTGGTCTGTGAACTACCTTAGGATTGCTCAGATTGCTTACATTATACACGAGGAGTGTCCATTCCTTCGTCAACGTACTCGATAACTGGTGGCACGAGCCTTTTGCCTGGTTGTTGTATCGTATTTTACCACAAGACTGCGGTAACATATCAAAAATGGTTCTAGTCAGATATGCTTAAATAGAACACGAATTGTGATACCGTTTACAGAAAATCGTTCTTATGATTGCATTCAGGGGATCAAGACACATACATTGTGAATTCCTCTTAACCATTTGCAAATGCGTTCTACAAAGAGCCCTCTGTGGGATCCATGCTTCCGTTCTGTCTGTCTGGGCCGGCTTAGTCACCGGCTCACAACCAACGGACACAGACCTTCCGTCTGTCTGGGCCGGCTTAGTCACCGGCTCACCGCCACCGGAGACAAACCTTCCGTCTGTCTGGGCCGGCTTAGTCACCGACTCACCGCCACCGGAGACAGATCTTCCGTCTGTCTGGGCCGGCTTAGTCACCGGCTCACCGCCACCGGAGACAGACCTTCCGTCTGTCTGGGACGGCTTAGTCACCGGCTCACCGCCACCGGAGACAGACCTTCCGTCTGTCTGGGCCGGCTTAGTCACCGGCTCACCGCCACCGGACACACCTTCCGTCAGTCTGGGCCGGCTTAGTCACCGGCTCACCGCCACCGGACACACACCTTCCGTCTGTCTGGGACGGCTTAGTCACTGGCTCACCGCCACCGGACACAGACCTTCCGTCTGTCTAGGCCGGCTTAGTCACCGGCTCACCACCACCGGAGACAGACCTTCCGTCTGTCTGGGACGGCTTAGTCACCGGCTCACCGCCACCGGAGACAGACCTTCCGTCTGTCTGGGACGGCTTAGTCACCGGCTCACTGCCACCGGAGACAGACCTTCCGTCTGTCTGGGCCGGCTTAGTCTCCGGCTCACCGCCACCGGAGACACCTTCCGTCTGTCTAGGCCGGCTTAGTCACCGGCTCACCGCCACCGGACACAGACCTTCCGTCTGTCTGGGCCGGCTTAGTCACCGGCTCACAGCCACCTGACACCTTCCGTCTGTCTGGGCCGGCTTAGTCTCCGGCTCACCGCCACCGGAGACACCTTCCGTCTGTCTAGGCCGGCTTAGTCACCGGCTCACCGCCACCGGACACAGACCTTCCGTCTGTCTAGGACGGCTTAGTCACCGGCTCACCGCCACCGGAGACAGACCTTCCGTCTGTCTGGGCCGGCTTAGTCACCGGCTCACCGCCACCGGAGACAGACTTTCCGTCTGTCTGGGCCGGCTTAGTCACCGGCTCACCGCCACCGGAGACAGACCTTCCGTCTGTCTGGAACGGCTTAGTCACCGGCTCACCGCCACCGGAGACAGACCTTCCGTCTGTCTGGGCCGGCTTAGTCACCGGCTCACCGCCACCGGAGACAGACCTTCCGTCTGTCTGGGCCGGCTTAGTCACCGGCTCACCGCCACCGGACACACACCTTCCGTCTGTCTGGGACGGCTTAGTCACCGGCTCACCGCCACCGGACACAGACCTTCCGTCTGTCTAGGCCGGCTTAGTCACCGGCTCACCGCCACCGGAGACACCTTCCGTCTGTCTAGGCCGGCTTAGTCACCGGCTCACCGCCACCGGAGACAGACCTTCCGTCTGTCTGGGCCGGCTTAGTCACCGGCTCACCGCCACCGGAGACAGACCTTCCGTCTGTCTAGGCCGGCTTAGTCACCGGCTCACCGCCACCGGACACCTTCCGTCTGTCTGGGCCGGCTTAGTCTCCGGCTCACCGCCACCGGAGACACCTTCCGTCTGTGCATGTCCAGCTACACTGATAAACAACACGCTCTCCTGCGCGGACTGCCGTTATTCGCCATTACCGTTTGCTGTCGTGGCGTGTACCTGTCTTACGAGGCCTTTCCCAAGGGCCTCACCGGGTCGGACGAGACACCAACGCAGGTGACCCGGTGGGAGTCGAACCCACGGTCGGTGCGGTCTCCGCACTGAAGTCCATAGTGTTTACCACTGGACTACCGTCGGGGCGTGTACCGTCTGATGTCGGAGCGTGTACCGTCTGCTGTCAGGGCGTGTACCGTCTGATGTCGGGGCGTGTACCGTCTGATGTCGGAGCGTGTACCGTCTGATGTCGGGGCGTGTACCGTCTGATGTCGGGGCGTGTACCGTCTGATGTCGGAGCGTGTACTGTCTGATGTCGGGGCGTGTACCGTCTGATGTCGGAGCGTGTACCGTCTGATGTCGGAGCGTATACCGTCTGATGTCAGGGCGTGTACCGTCTGATGTCGGGGCGTGACGTCGGAGCGTGTACCGTCTGATGTCAGGGTGTGTACCGTCTAATGTCGGGGAGTGTACCGTCTGATGTCGGGGCGTGACGTCGGAGCGTGTACCGTCTGATGTCGGGGCGTGTACCGTCTGATGTCGGGGCGTGTACCGTTTGATGTCGGGGCGTGTACCGTCTGATGTCGGGGCGTGTACCGTCTGATGTCGGAGCGTGTACCGTCTGATGTCGGAGCGTATACCGTCTGATGTCAGGGCGTGTACCGTCTGATGTCGGGGCGTGACGTCGGAGCGTGTACCGTCTGATGTCAGGGTGTGTACCGTCTAATGTCGGGGAGTGTACCGTCTGATGTCGGGGCGTGACGTCGGAGTGTGTACCGTCTGATGTCAGGGTGTGTACCGTCTGATGTCGAGGAGTGTACCGTCTGATGTCGGGGCGTGTACCGTCTGATGTCGGGGCGTGTACCGTCTGATGTCAGGGCGTGTACCGTCTGATGTCGGAGTGTGTACCGTCTGATGTCGGGGCGTGTACCGTCTGATGTCAGAGCGTGTACTGTCTGATGCCGGGGCGTGTACCGTCTGATGTCGGAGCGTGTACTGTCTGATGTCGGGGCGTGTACCGTCTGATGTTGGGGTGTGTACCGTCTGATGTCGGGGCGTGTACCGTCTGATGTCGGGGCGTGTACCGTCTGATGTCGGGGCGTGTACCGTCTGATGTCGGAGCGTGTACTGTCTGATGTCGGGGCGTGTACCGTCTGATGTCGGAGCGTGTACTGTCTGATGTCGGGGCGTGTACCGTCTGATGTCGGAGCGTGTACTGTCTGATGTCGGGGCGTGTACCGTCTGATGTCGGGGCGTGTATCGGGGGCGGAGGCGGACGGACGGTGGGGGGGGGGGGGGGCGGTCATCGCTTCATTATTCACCGCTGTGCCACTGTCGGCGCGCGCTGCAACAGGCAGAGGTGCGCCATAAACGACGCACCCGCCGCGCACCGATTGTCTTCTAAATGGCGCGCCGGACACTGAGGAAATGGCGCGAACGGCCGTCAGAAAGGCACTTCGTTTGCTATGCATGTGCGGCCGGTGGACAGACAATTGCGGCTGGCTTATCGCGGGGCGTTGCGTTTGTTCTGCGCCGCAGCGGCGGCGGGCGGTGGAAGAAATTAGCGGAATGAGAAACGCAGCGACACCTGTTTGGATTCTGAGACGCATTGATACCGATTGTGTGGCAGGGTGGTGTTATGCGATTCCCAGAGTTATTGATTGTTTCGCTGCGTCTTCAAGCATCAGTTACGTTATTACGCTATTTACAGCAAATACCCTGTCATGATAAGGGAACATTTGCTGGTCTCGCATGGCATAGCTTGTAATATTACCAAGGCAGTGTCATACCAATTATTGCATGCTGTTTCTGTCCATTCCATTGTGCGGGAATGGAATGAGCGATCCACATTAGCTAATGAACAGAGCCAATATATGATGCATAACATTTTCGCATTCAATAGCCACAAAGGTAAACATGTTTCATTTGTTGCTAGTCAATGTTTCAACTTTCAAGTATTTCTGTAGGGTAAATTGATTTCTATTCATATAAAACTGCTTGGTGATGGTAGATCGAAATGACTTTTGCTGAACCATGTTTTTCCACAAGCGACCCATGTTAGTCATCAGGACACCCATGTCAGTCATCAGGACACCAATGTCAGTCATCAGGACACCAATGTCAGTCATCAGGACACCAATGTCAGTCATCAGGACATCAATGTCAGTCATCAGGACATATGTCAGTCATCAGGACACCAATGTCAGTCATCAGGACACCAATGTCAGTCATCAGGACACCAATGTCAGTCATCAGGACAACAATGTCAGTCATCAGGACACCAATGTCAGTCATCAGGACCTATGCCAGTCATCAGGACACCAATGCCAGTCATCAGGACACCAATGTCAGTCATCAGGACACCAATGTCAGTCATCAGGACACCTATGTCAGTCATCAGGACACCAATGTCAGTCATTAGGACACCAATGTCAGTCATCAGGATACCAATGTCAGTCATCAAGAGCCATGTCAGTCATCAGGACCTATGTCAGTCATCAGGACACCAATGTCAGTCATCAGTACCTATGTCAGTCATCAGGACCTATGTCAGTCATCAGGACCCATGTCAGTCATCAGGACACCAATGTCAGTCATCAGGACACCAATATCAGTCATCAGGACCTATGTCAGTCATCAGGACCTCTGTCAGTCATCAGGACCTATGTCAGTCATCAGGACACCCATGTCAGTCATCAGGACACCAATGTCAGTCATCAGGACACCAATGTCAGTCATTAGGACACCAATGCCAGTCATCAGGACACCAATGTCAGTCATCAGGACACCCATGTCAGTCATCAGGACACCAATGTCAGTCATCAGGACACCAATGCCAGTCATCAGGACCTATGTCAGTCATCAGGACCTATGCCAGTCATCAGGACCTATGTCAGTCATTAGGACACCCATGTCAGTCATCAGGACACCAATGTCAGTCATCAGGACACCAATGCCAGTCATTAGGACACCAATGCCAGTCATCAGGACACCAATGTCAGTCATCAGGACACCTGTCAGTCATCAGGACACCAATGTCAGTCATTAGGACACCAATGTCAGTCATCAGGACACCAATGTCAGTCATCAGGACACCTATGTCAGTCATCAGGACACCAATGTCAGTCATTAGGACACCAATGTCAGTCATCAGGACACCAATGTCAGTCATCAGGACACCAATGCCAGTCATCAGGACCTATGTCAGTCATCAGGACACATGTCTGTCATCAGGACACCAATGTCAGTCATCAGGACCTATGTCAGTCATCAGGACACATGTCAGTCATCAGGACACCAATGACACTAAAGTAACGGTGCCTACCTAATGTAAACGCCCAAACATTTGTTTGGTTTTGTCCAGTGCATTTAAAGGGAAATATTGACCTTTTATTTATTTTTCGGCATTATATTATGCAACATGTATGGTATTACATTGATCGAGTCTCAATTTGAAAGTGAAATAACAACTATGTCTATTTCGAAAATAACATTTTGGGAAATATAAACAAAAAACAGGTAGGTCGGAGTTCATGATCGGCGTCTTCCCTCCACTATTGGGAGCGCGACATATCGGACGGCTTAGTTTTTTTTCAACGTTGAAAAGTGACAATAACGTAGATTGTATCTAAATGCCAAGTGTATGGACAACCAAAATGAAGAGCAATTTTGGCACGCTTAAAATTGAGTGATGAAATGATGTTTAAGCTCAATTTGACCCATGTTAGCAAATATTTAAAGATAATGCTTCACCTTTGTATTGGTTTTTAACTGAGATAGCCATTATCTTTGGCCGTTATTGAAATGTCGAAAATACTAAGGTAATTTTCAAAAAAACTTAGCCGTTTTCAAGCAATTTAATTTTGCATTTTAAAAATGGGGTCTAGGCTAGTGCCGCCGCTGATTGGCTGACAGCCACTTTGCCAGCCAATCCCACTTTGTCAGCCAATCAGCGGTGGCCTATAGCTTAATAATGACGTCATCATACCAAATTTATAACCTTAATTTGTATAAAGTTAAGTGACTTTTCGAGAGAAAAAATACCACCATCGTTTTGAGCAGCACTTACTTCATATTTTCGACTACAACCAGCGTATTGCTTCAGAATGGTGAAACATTCTCTTTAAAAGGGAATAGTCACCTTGGATCTGGTATAAAACTTTCTGGTATAAACCAGCCATCTGGTATGGAAGACTCCATCTTGGTCTGTTATAAATCAATCTGGTATATACCAGCCATCTGGTATAAACTATGTCGGGTCGTTCGAAAATCTGCTCTATAGCCGTTGAAGTAGAGTTATGGAATAAACGAACCGTGGATCATATGATTTATATATCTAAGCTACAATTCTGCTATCTCAATTCAAAACCCCATGTAAAGAGGGCTATTCCCTTTAAACTATATGGCTAGTTTATACCATAATGGCTTATACCAGATCCAAGGCCGACTATTCCCTTTGTCTGTGCTGTCAACATTTTTTTTTTGCGTTGCTATTTTTAAATGCTACAAACGAACTGCATGTACTATGAATGAGGGATGTCGAAAAATAGATTCTTTCTACGAAATACCAAGGGTATGGGCGACCACCAAAGTGAAGAGCAATTTTAGAGCACTTTTTATGAACTGAAAAACTGATGTTTGAGCTAATCCAAATACACAGTAACGTTAGACAAGGCACATTTTTGTGGCATTGAGGAATTATATTCAAGTATAAATTAATAATGAGCAGGAAAAGCATTTAAGTACCAAAAAATGTACCAAGTACTTCCCGATACCGTTTTTCAGCTTGGAACGCTTAAAGGGAAGTGTCGACCTTAACCTGCGAGTTACTGGGGTATATTTCATAACACGACTTACTGGGGGGGGGGGGGGGGGGGGGGCGGCGGCTATTTTTTGCCCCCCCCCCCCTCTGATCTCCGGAACTGCTGGACTGAATGTAAAAATTCAAACGGCATTCGATAGCACTGGGAAATTTATCGAGGGAAACATAATATTGTTGACCTCGGGGTCACCGATGACGTCACAGGTCAGGTCAAGTACAAAATGTTTGACCGTGTCAAAAGGTCTCTATGGATGGAATTGTCGCGTAAAATTGCGATATTAAACGCATAAGCCGTTGATAAATCGGTATGATTCGTGTGTCTGACACTTCTAAGTACCTTTCTAAGCTGTTTATGACCTTGGGTCAGGTCAAGGTCATCCGAGGTCACGAGGTCAAACTGCAGATTACGGTCATTAGGCGTTGTAACACATGTTTATGGGTTTGTTTTTCGTCTAGAACGCGAAAAATGACCTTAGAACATTCTTTGTTCCATATAAATAGAAGTAAAAAGCAAAAATGGAAATGCGTTTTTTGTCATAGTAATGCTGTGAGAAGTGGTCGATTTTTGTCATTTAAAGGTCATAACTCGGTCATTTTTAAAGATATCAACTTTAAATTTGGTACATATATTCACCGCATACGTCTAGATCACATATATTCCGATTTTGGGATAATTCTGATTTTTTCTTGCAAATTTGGTCAAAACAAAAAAAAAATGTCTTTGGATTTCTCAAAATTTTGAATAAAAAACCCTAAAAAATCCGAGATAGCAGTTTGATAGCCCGGTCTATTGTCAGTAATTTGATTTAATACAATTTAGTTTATCTCAAATATCGTACCTTTGACAGCGTTTTCTGCAAACCATTATTTTGCAACAAAAACCGAAGAACATGACGTCACTCTGACGTCATTCCCGGTTGACCTATCATAGCCTCATATTTTTAATTTTGCCAACATATGTAGAATTGATGTGAGAGAAGTTACTGCAAGCTTGGTGACGATACGGGTGTTCGTTTAGGAGTTATTGCAAAATAACGGGAGGGGGGGGGGGCAAAAAATAGCTCCCCAGTAACTCGCGGGTTAACATGGGGTTTTGAACTGAAATAGCAGAATTGTAGCTTGGATATATAAATCATATGATCCAATGTTCGTTTTTCTCAAAACTCTACCTCAACGGCTCTAGAGCAGATTTTCGAACGAACCGCCAAGGTTTATACCAGATGGGATATTTATACCAGATTGACTGATGACGTCACATCATTATTGTCCAAAGAACTTGGCTCTATTTCGCAAAACTTGGAGGCTTTGGCGATTGCCGTCCGCCCCTCAGTTTTTGCCCCGCATGAGATTAGTGGCGTTCAGACTAGCATTCGCACGGTGTGTCCAGTAAGTTTAACCAATCAGCGATGAGCTGTCTCTAGCAAGCTCAACGGTGATTAGTCAAGATTATTGAACGCAGCACACCACGTCTTATTGAACACGGTTATAATTTATGCCAGGGGGTGTCATCCCGGGATTCCCCATGTATCGACTGCCGAGCAGCGTATTAGCGATGACGTCACTGGTGCTCTGGTCCAGTCGTGGCCAGCCCCGTCGCCGCAGCTGCGCTTTCGAGCGTTTTGCGGTATTTTGACTTGTGTTGAGTGTTGACGAGCGATAATTTGAAGTCATCGCCGTTAGATAAGTATGTTAGGTAGTTAGGTTGCAAGTCTATGCTTTTGAAATATTTTGGTTTTTAAAGTTGTTTTTTAAGCATATCTTGAGCATTACGCCAAAACAATGTAATTTATCACCACTCAGCCAGACCGGGGCAGCGTATGGCCGTCTCACCACTCAGCCAGACCGGGGCAGCGTATGCAGTCTCACCCCTCAGCCGGACCGGGGCACTGGGCAGCATATGGCCGTCTCCCTCTCCCCCTCAGCCGGACTGGGGCATCATATGGCCGTCTCACCCTTCAGTCAGACCGGTGCAGCGTATGACCGTCTTGACAGTCGCCCCCTTACACAGACCGGAGCAGCGTAATGGCCGTCTCCCCCTCAGCATGAATTAAGGGATGGATAATTATCCGCGGTAAACGCAATCTTAAATAGGATCGTACCTTAGGCGCAACTATCCGTATCCCGTTCGAAAGATTCGCACCGCACCGAGCCGCGTGCGACGACAGCCGAGTCGGACCAGAGCACCAGTGACGTCACGCTAATGTGCGATTGGGGCGCTAAAATCCCCGGATCATTCTACCTCTCTTATACGTCCTTGAATGTATGCATTATTGTCACGGTAGATAACGGTAGTTGCGGATGCTTTGTGCATTTGTGGAAGTAATTATTGACAAGACCCATGGTAAATAGAATACTAGGTGGCGCCGAGTGCCGGCCTCAACACAGACCCTATGGTGATCACTTTTTTCAGCTGTTTTGTTTAGGATAAAAAGGTATCTAGACTATGGATATTTGAGTTAATTTATATTAACGTTCATATGTGAGACTTATATACAAAAAATAAAGCAATTTGAATTTAACTGTCTAATTAGCAAAATAAAAATGCAGGGTGGGGCAAGGGTGTGGGCTCTTCCAAATGACAGCGTTGTAAAAAATCCGAAGGTTTGAGCTAAACTTTGAATGCATATCTGAAATGACAAGAAACTGACGACTGAAATCACCTATTAGTCGCTGAAATTAAAATTGGCAAATATTCACAATCGGTTCTCCAATGTACAACACACCACAACAGCTCTTTGAACTGCAACCCATGTTTTTTTCTTCAAAAACCGGAAATAGGCGGGTCGAGATAACTTCACATCTTGGATCAAAATTTCAAGAGCTTTGAAATGATACAAAAGTTTTTCCATAAATTTTGTCAAAACATAGTTCAATTTGCTCGAAAGCACAAGGCTGTCATTTGCAAATACTGGGCTGCATCTCTGAGTTTTGAAGAACCATAAATAGTCGGGTCGTATAATTTAAAGCATTAAGTAGGAAATTCAAATAGTTTTATTTTGAGACAAAAACATCTTGGAAATTTTTGTTGCCCGCTTCAAAATTTGACTTTTAGGTTGTCATATTTCAAAGTTTACTGTATTGACAAGCAGTGACGTGTTTCCTGAGTACTGCGCACACCGGAACCGTGAAAGTTGACCAATCAGCAACGGGAATCGCCGTTGCTGAATAAGCTGATTGAAATTTACCAGTGTACTTGAATCGTTAAGAATCGTTAAATCTTTTGATTCAATCAGCCTAAATTTGATGCTGATTTTGATTCAATCATGATTCATGAATCAAAAGAGTTGGTGGTGAATCAATTATTGTTTGATTCAATGATTTTTTATTGAACGATTCCAATCGATTCAATCAGTGTTGAATCAATAACCAGTCTGAGTGAGTGGTATGCCTCAATTTTATACAAATTAGGAATGAGCAGGTATTGAATCTGGAATGTGAAATACACTACCTTTGTATACACTACTCAGCAGGTCACAAATGAAGCTTACATATATTGTTTAGTATGCATAACAAATAACACAACATGCAACAAAGATCACTTACTCTGACTCAGGAATGGGATAATCTTGTCGAGAACAAACAAATAAATATTCAGTGAAAATCAACTAACCAAACAAATGCAGCGTAGCGGAAGGCGTTTTCCGGGAATTACGGATGGCCGACGACAGGCAGCCGTGACGCCACGTAGCGTTAGCATTGACATCGGGATTGATTTGCTTCCTTCATGTTTAAAACTCCCAAAAAGTGCCTCTGGTTCCTACTTTGTAAGTGAATTTGTTCTTCAGGTAAGACTTGAGGAAAATATCCGTTTTTCCGTTCGTTGACACAGACAAAAAATATAATCCATGTGACGTCACAGAAGAAAGTGCTACCAGATGGCGTACCTGTTATGTGTATCTGACGGTGTGCATTATAAAACTGGCGGCGCACATAAAGCAGCACTGTTTACCTAATTCGATTCACCATATAATCGGGAGGTGTGACGCGTTTGTGACGTAAATCTGAAAATGACGTCATGTTGTATACTATTTTATTTCATGAATATCTCCACAGTTCCCGGATTTTATGACAAATTAATAGCAGAATAATTATCTGCGTACTCTGTTTAGTCATTGTATAGGATTCGCTCGAATCTACCAAGGTCGTCACTTCCCTTTAACCCTATTCCCTGCGGGCGGCCAGAATTACGTTAACCTGCGGGGGGGGGGGGCAGATTCTGCCCCCCCCCCAGAGATCTCGAGAACCGCTCGGTCGATTTCGATGGGGAAAGCGCCATTCGATGCGTCATGACAATATATCTCTTTTTGAATCCCGAAATTGTTGTTTTGTTCAAAAATGAGGGCCAGGGGCAAAACATCCGAAAATTGTGGGTGTTTTTTGAAAGGTCATTGCAGCCATGTGGCTCGACCGATTTTCATGCCCTAAACGTTTTTGAGCTTCAAATGTACTGGTCTTTAATATATCAGAAGACAAAAACAAAATAGAAAATCTTGGGCGTATTCAGGGAATGTAAAATGGGGGGATTTTCCGAAGAAGAAAAATGTGTGCTGTTCGTGATTGGTTGGGACGTCATGAACGTCACATGTGGGCATTATATGCTGTAATTTGTTAAATTTGATATATTGCGCATAGGCGGATCCAGGAAAAAGACATGGGGCACCATGCGCGTAACGCTTTTATCATCTTACTAATTTGAAGTTGGACCTAATTTGAGGGTGGGTATCGCCTCCCATTTTTTTATTCTGAGTGCGCCTCTGCCCCAAAAATATGTACAATCCCAGTATCTATGATGCATATTGCATTGAAATTGTTTCTGACGCATTTATTGCACTGCAAACCACGAAGGAGGTATGCGCCGCAAAACCGCATTCGTAACACCCTCCCCAAAATAGGAGCCTGGAACCGCCTCTGTTGAACCGATTTTTTCCCAAATTTTGACACAACACGCGCCATTCAATTTTGGGAAAAGTCACAAAGTTTCAGGACACTAGGCCTAACGGTTTAGAAGCGGCAAGTGGAAAAACACCGGGGGGGGGGGGGGGGGCAGAATCTGCCCCGCAGGGAATAGGGTTAAGCGTTTTCAAATTGAAATAACTTTGGTTAGAGATATTTAAATTCTTAATGTGAATGGATTTACATATAAGTTTGTCTCCTCTTCCAATTTCAAGTGCTAACTCCATTTTTGTGAAAAAGGTAATTATTTCCTTGTCGCTGTCCCCAGATACCAAGGCCGCTCTCTGATTAGTTGAACATGTAAAACTGACATGAAAGCCACATGCAGGACAAGTATGCTGCTAGCAAATTGGGCCTGAAGTACATGAGTGACACGAGTGACCTCTGTGTCCTACTACTGTAACTGCCTGTAACAGTAGCCTGGTGAATATAGGCTGTACCGCATTACATATATGTGCTGCGGCACAGCCTAGTACCTGCACCTGCAGCGCAGACTACTTGTATCATTTACTTTCATGAAGCACTGCAGCTGATGATACACTGCTGCATTCCATCGATGAGTGCGCCGCATCAGTGCAGTGTTTGGCGGGAAAGGCGTGAAGATATGTCGGCTGAAGCGCGTTTGCATTTGACGCAGAACTTGTGATTGAAATGTGACATAAATATGTCCCATAACATATGATCAGTGACGAAAAGTTATTTAAGTGTGATGTCGAGTTGAGGCGCTCGTCTCAACGTTTAGCTGTAGATCTCCATTGAACTTAATAAGATATGTCAGCTGCGGTGCATTTTATGGCGCCAGCTTCCTGGCGATGTGCATTGTCCTTCCTTACATTCCGCGGAGTCTGTACTGTCGGTCCCCCGCCAACCAATTCAGACATTTGAGACAATTGAGGACGTCTGCTTAATGCCGCTGTCCCCAGATACCAAGGCCGCTCTCTGATTAGTTGAACATGTAAAACTGACATGAAAGCCACATGCAGGACAAGTATGCTGCTAGCAAATTGGGCCTGAAGTACATGAGTGACACGCCTTTTGCACAAGCCTTTTTAAACTGATGCAGTCGTTTACCCTCCTTAAAATGGCATGAGGTGACCCTGGCATAACTGACATTTTCCCACTCGGTCGGCTTCACGTGTTGCCAACCTTCTCCCTTACATAGTCCTTGTAAGACTATCGTGTACAAGTTATTGATGGACAGAACATACGCAGGCTGACCATGTAATACTTCAGTCATCAGCGGAACATGCTATTAATATGCTTGCTGTTATGAGCTACGGCGCTACCCGAGAACAATGATTGCGACAATTCCTGCTGTGTGTTTGTGTCAGTTACTTATCCTGCGGCGAACTCCAGCTTAGCTGATATTACCTACCGGCAATAACCTCCTCGGGTAGTGTTTGAGCGACGCTGTGCCGTAGTCACCGGGGGTCGCTGGGGGGGGGGGGGGGGGGGGGGGGGCTGGATATGACAGTCAGTCGGTCATGGTCCCGGCGGCTCATGTGCGCACATTTATACGACGCCTATAAGTCATGGTGCGCGCCGCTGGTGTGGGGTTGTAGCAAGGTCAGGAGTGCGGTGAGGCGGCGCTGCAGGGGGCGCTCCCGTGATGTGCCACCGTCCGTCCACACGCGTGCTTTCTGTACCGTCGCTCTTCATATATTAATGCCGAGCTATTTAACCGATAACCATTATACTGATAGCCCGACAGCGAGTACTTATATTCATGATTGATTTGAACTTGCAGAGTCGGGACACATTTGCCTTTCAGTTTGTTTTTTGTAAAGAAGGAAAGACCAGATGTATCGCCCGTTTCCGCAGACTGTAGTTCAGAGACTGACAATATTGGTTTTTCACCTGGGCACAATTTACTGTATTGCAGATTCTGGCGTGCGCATCAAATGTTTGGTGATGTACAAAGCTTTATTAGCTTGAAGTTGTTCTGTAAGGCCCCTTTACTGTATTAGTTATTGGTTTCACATGGCTGTTATTCTCTTTAGAAAGCTTCATATCGACATTGTGAGCTGCTCTGTAATCAGCGTCCCACAACTGCTGCTGCTGCTCCTCCTATGCATTATGCATCATGATGCAATCATTGTCTGCGCGTCTGTGCAACTTAAACCAACACCCACAAAGGACCAACATCAGCCAGGTAGCACCTTTCATTTGCCTTATTTTGTTTGACCGCACATCCTTCAAAGTGTGTCAGCTGCGACTCGGCGCCTCACAACAATCTACCCGGCTCCCTGCAATTTAGCCGGCCCCAAACAACTCGACGACAGCACGCTGATTCCGCCGCCGGCCGTTTTTTCTTTGAAGCGCGTCACGCTCGCCGCGATGAAAGAGGCGCGGCCAATAAGTATGCGTCGCTTTCGCCACCGCGTGTCCGAATCAAAACAGCGCGCTGGCGGCGGCAGCGGCGCGGCCCGGTTCGCACTGGCATACCAACCGGGCCTGATTCGATGATCAGCCGGGCCGGTTTCGAATAATGGCCGGCCCGCACCGGCAGATGAATATCAGATGAGATAATGAGGGGCGGCCGGGCGTCGCCGCCAGAGAGAGCCGTGATGCATTTACGCCGCTCAACTGCGCCGGATGACGCGCCGACACCAATAGACGGACAGGCGGACAGCAAAAACAAACAAACAAAGCACCTGACGGACTGGCAGACGAACAGATGAACATACGGGCAGGCGGGCAGGCAGGCAGAGAGAACGCCACTCCTCTGAAATCGCTATCAGCTGTGAAAAATATACGAATAAATAACATAGAAAAACAACGAGATGACACCAATCGGCCTTCAGGAGCATCACAGACTTCTGGAAGCAATAGCTTTCGAACATTTACGATTTTCAATATCTGTATGCTCGTTATGCAACAGTTTAACAGTCCATCAGTCACGCCAACTGACCATTATATGATGCAACCATTTCTAAATATTCTCTTGACTTGTGGCAAGATAATTGAGTGAGACATTGCCTTAGCCCAAGTTCGTTTCTCGCTCCATTATTTGGTACACGCCCAGTCAATTATTCATGAGTACTGAGTATCTTTCTGCTACAATGCCTTCATATAGTTAGCTCCATTTAAAAAGTTTCGTAATTACCCATGGGGAATGCCGGTGAGCAGAGAGTATTTAAATATTCAATAAATCGTAAATACAGATAATCACAATCGATTTCAGTTGCGTTGAAATCTTCTCCAGACCTCAGCAGCTAGACATTTCCAACTGTGGCAGACTGCGACAGAACGGTAAGTTATAGCGCAATATAGCGAATTCCCACACTAGGCCAATGTCACTTCACTGTCGTCAGCTGATCCCAATGATGGCCGGCCGAAACAGAATGGCGGCGCTGGAAGTTACCATTTGAATTATCGCCGGGAGCTTGGTGTGGAGTCCACAAGTTAGTTGTTGCCTTCCGCCTTCCGCCTGATATTGACCCCCACCTCTGTCCGGCTGCTGGTCCCCTGTATCTTACTACTGAACTCCTGTGTCCTACTACTGAACCCCTGTATCTTACTACTGAACCCCTGTATCCTACTACTGAACCCCTGTATCTTACTACTGAACCCCTGTATCTTACTACTAAACCCCTGTATCTTACTACTAAACCCCTGTATCTTACTACTGAACCTCTGTGTCCAACTACTGAACCCCTGTATCTTACTACTGAACCCCTGTATCCTACTACTGAACCCCTGTATCTTACTACTGAACCCCTGTATCTTACTACTAAACCCCTGTATCTTACTACTGAACATCTGTGTCCTACTACTGAACCTCTGTGTCCTACTACTGAACCCCTGTGTCCTACTACTGAACCTCTGTGTCCAACTACTGAACCTCTGTGTCCTACTACTGAACCTCTGTGTCCTACTACTGAACCTCTGTGTCCTACTACTGAACCTCTGTGTCCTACTACTGAACCCCTGTGTCCTACTACTGAACCTCTGTGTCAAACTACTGAACCTCTGTGTCCTACTACTGAACCCCTGTGTCCTACTACTGAACCTCTGTGTCCTACTACCGAATCTCTGTGTCCAACTACTGAACCTCTGTGTCCTACTACTGAACCCTTGAGTCCTACTACTGAACCCCTGTGTCCTACTACTGAGCCCCTGTGTCCTACTACTGAACCTCTGTGTCCAACTACTGAACCCTTGTGTCCTACTACTGAACCCCTGTGTCCTACTACTGAACCTCTGTGTCCTACTACTGAACCTCTGTGTCCAACTACTGAACCTCTGTGTCTTACTACTGAACCCTTGTGTCCTACTACTGAACCTCTGTGTCCAACTGCTGAACCACTGTGTCCTACTACTGAACCTCTGTGTCCAACTACTGAACCACTGTGTCCTACTACTGAACCCTTTTGTCCTACTACTGAACCTCTGTGTCCAACTGCTGAACCACTGTGTCCTACTACTGAACCTCTGTGTCCAACTGCTGAACCACTGTGTCCTACTACTGAACCCCTGTGTCCGGCTGCTGCCTCCCCCTGTCCAGCTGCTGCCCCCCCCCCCCCCCCCCCCCCCGCTGCTGGTCACTGCGGCTGCAGTCGGCCGGTCTCACACCGCCACGGGCCGCCCTCTGACCTCAGGCAGCTGGTCACTGCGGCTGCAGTCGGCCGGTCTCACACCGCCACGGGCCGCCCTCTGACCTCAGCGCTGCTGGTCACTGCGGCTGCAGTCGGCCGGTCTCACACCGCCACGGGCCGCCCTCTGACCTCAGGCAGCTGGTCACTGCGGCTGCAGTCGGCCGGTCTCACACCGCCACGGGCCGCCCTCTGACCTCAGCGCTGCTGGCCACTGCGGCTGCAGTCGGCCGGTCTCACACCGCCACGGGCCGCCCTCTGACCTCAGGCAGCTGGTCACTGCGGCTGCAGTCGGCCGGTCTCACACCGCCACGGGCCGCCCTCTGACCTCAGGCAGCTCCCACAGGCATGGCTTCTCATTGCGGCCGGCCCTGGCCAGTTTGTGGGCCCCGTGCGACCATTTCCGAGGCTAATTTTCAATTTAACTAAGAGGCAAGGAAACGTTAAGTCTTTGATGGCCGCGGGCTCGGGAGTGGGCGAGAGATTATTTCGGGCGCGAGTCCGGCGCGCTCGCTCGGTCGGCTGGGGTCCCGGCAGGACGCTGCCCACGGGACACGCGGGCCAGTACCCGGTACTGCCTCCTCATCATGGTCAGACGCCTGACATACATGCAGTCGTGGTGGCATGCTGCGGTTCAGTCCCTGGGAGACGTGCAGAGAAGTTGGCACCAGCTGACATGCATACAGTCGTGGTGGCATGCTGCGGTTCAGTCCCTGGGAGACGTGCAGAGAAGTTGGCACCGCCTGACATGCATACAGTCGTGGTGGCATGCTGAGGTTCAGTCCCTGGGAGACGTGCAGAG
>JAXIVJ010011187.1:0-2500 GCA_036785665.1 Chirona hameri
CTGTGCCTCACTTATTAAGGATGTTTGGAAAGTTGGAGATATAAATCATGCTGAGAGTCATTGTGACACATTTACGTTTTGTGTTCGTGTTCGTGACAAGTCGTGATACTTTTTGCACCTCCTTGCGTGTGACCCTCCCCCAACAACACCTTCCAAACCAATTCCAACCATACGTTCCAAGCAATGGTTGTGATGCGTCACATTTGCGACGAAATCGCCAGGCCTGGGCGAAAAGATCACGTGTGTCAATACCCTATTGAAACAGGGGAGGGGCGGATTCCGCCCCCTCCCCTCATGTTTTTTCGCAGATATCTCCAGATACGGGCTAATACCAGACCCATTACATTTTGGTACTTTTCCTAGAATTGAATTCCGCATATGGAGTCAAAAATTTTGCGTTCTTACCTTGAACAGAGGCGGTTCCAGGGCACGTTTTAGGAGTCTGCGGCGACATTTGCGATAATACTGAAATGCGATCTTCCACGTTTCTTCTACTGCCTAAGTAGTATGGAGGAGCTACATCAGTTTCGGTGATTGCAACAAGTGAAATTAGTTGAGTTAATGTAATTCATAAAAATGCCATGGCAGAGGCGGTTTCAGGGGTTTCTAAAGGGGAAAGGGGGGGGGGTGGGGTGTTCCAGAATGCTTGGCGGAATCCAATAGAGAGATTAATGGGAATTTATAGCTATCAAGATGTAAAGGATAGCTCTCCTTCCATTATTTGGCATAATGTAATACATATAGAGTTACAGGGGCGTTTCAGGCACATGAAAAGGGGGGTGACTGGACATAGTGATGACGGATATGCTAGCGATTACGGCGCAATAGGACGGTAGTTTATAATATATATGCCACATATGAAGCCAGGAGAGGAAATTATGTCGTTTTTTTCAGAGCGCGCCTCAGGAATGTTAAAAAGGGTCATATTATGCCAAAGAAACTACGATGCATGGGCTACAAGGAAATAAAATACTGCAGTTTTCGGATGAAACATGCACCACAGGGACTCTAAGAACGAATATAAGATAATAGGCCGGTCCTAGGTAGGGTAAAAAGCAATTGTGAATAAGCAATGTGAATTGAAGTTGTAGGTGAAATAGTCACTGTTGACAAGTTAGTATCAAATATAGCGGGTAAATACCTATCAAAGGTCTTGAAGCCTCCCCAGTTTGGATCCTGGATTACGCCTATGATGAAGTAAAACATGCAAAAAGGAACTATCTACGATCAGTAACTTATTTATAGTGCTGGTAGCAACTTGCCTGCGGTTACTATTTTGTTTCTATTTTACCTCTCCTTTTTCACTGACCTGTACCGCCTATGGCAAAAATATGTTAATAACTGTTTTTTATAATGTCACAATAATACACCATTTCAAATATAAAAAGAGTTTTATTACGCATTTACAATCACCCTCATATTGAGTGACCTGCCACGCCTATGATTTGATTTTCAAAGTCACTGCCACATATTAATTTCCAATTCATTCTCTTTCGATCCCCATTGGTTGCGCTAAAATGGGTGATAAACATGACAGCTGTGTTGGATCACAATACTCTAAAAATGTGTAGTCTTTGCCCCCTGTTGCCCCCCCCCCCCCCCTCCCTCTATTAAACACATTATATTTTTATTTGTCAGAAATGTAGATCGTGGTGAGGAAATAGCATGCCATTCTGATTTTAGAAAATCGGTCGGGTAGATCTTGAGATCTTCGGGGAGGGGGGGGCGGAATCCGCCCCCTCCCATTACAAATAGGGGTAGCCAGGAGCCTGTTACAAATAGGTTAAGCAGCAGATAGATACTCTGCTAATGTATGTTACTTGACAGATATCACAACTTCACCACCTCAGAATCGCGACGCCTCAGAATTGCGTAGAGGACGATTGTTTCATGTTCGTATTAAAAATAAGTTGTATCAAATCCTAACCCATGGGGCCAGTTTCAAGTTTAAATATTTTTAAAGAAGTCCATCCTCAATATGCTGACATTTTTCATTATGGTGATTTTAGTCATTTATGTAATAAAGTTAGTCATTTCGGTGACAGGATTAATTGTGTGCGCCATTTTTAGCTCAACGAGATTCGCAATTATCCAAATACTTCAGCCGCCATTACGCGCAGCAAGTGAAGTTGTACCGGCCTTGGCCTTGGCAGTGAAGTAGCTTTGTTTCTCTGTGCCCGATGTCTGTAGTGTACAAATTAAAGTGTCCTAATGACGACGCCGGCGTCATCCAAAACACTACATTGGTGCGACTACCACTACTCCTATCTCGACGGCTCACCTGCACAAGAACGAGGGTGGCCCTCATGACCACATGGAGGGGGACACGGTCACGAACTTGACAAGACAGGAGCTGAACGACAACACAGCATCATGAAGTCCCTGCACAAACTACCGCAAACTGTGATATTTGAAGCCCTGCTGACTCTTTAGGAGTCCCCATATATCCAACAAACAAATGAAGTCATGGCGCACCATGAACTATCGTAGTGCCTTCTAA